>KZ061911.1:86743-152024 GCA_002091835.1 Anopheles maculatus | reverse complement strand
GCGATTGGATTGGAAAGGAAGTCGTTTCAGCAGTAAAGCAATCGGATGTAAAATATCCGCCCACCAAGACAATAATAATCATGATGTACTAGCCGCCGTACGATGATACTACCTTCTCAGCGCCGTAAAGTATGCAATTCCGCAAGGAAAAGAATTCCGTAAAGCATCAGGTTGGCTGTGTGCTACGATAATCGAAAAATATTTGCCCCATCGGTATTGGAGTATATGCGTGCGAGTAGGGCAGAACAATTCGGAGTATTTTTAGATCACAAAAGCACAAGCATACTGGTGGTTCGGGAACTTGCTCTGTGTTGAGAGCTACGCTGCGAATAAAAGTGAACGAAAAAGAAAATTTTCCAATATTAAATCCGGACCGATTCTAGTAATATTGACTTCAAAAAGTGATCTCGTTTTCAATTGACCACTCAAACCATACATTTCGATCCGGCTTTTTAGTCGTTATCCTTGTTCGATGGTAAGATTTAAATTACTCATCCTATTTAAAACTACACTTATTTCCCCACAAGCTTATGCGTTGAAAAATTGTCAGTTTGTCAACAGAAATGAACAGCTAGCATGACTGACTTGCCGGAAATAAGGTTGCAAGCGTGGGCTGGTTACCTTATTTTGTGTGTCCATCCTGTCCCATCCTTTACGCTTCTTAAGCACACAAATCCACAAAGATGAAAGTGAACCGTTTCACATATCCTGGAAGCAAACGTCTGTTTCCTCGGTGAACGATATTGATTCGAAACTGGTACAAAACTTTCCAGACAATATAAGATAGATTGGCAGGGAACGGGGAGATGATTTCCGTTGCTGCTTTCACTGCAGAAGACATGTTACATACAGTGTGTGTGTGTGTATCGAATCGAGCACAAAGGAATAGGGGAAAAGTTTTGTTGTCCCTCAGCATCGGTACGGTTTACCTTTAATACAGTTTGGTATCTTTAATCTCCCAGGAAAAAGTGATAGCAATTTGTGACGAAAGTTTACTACAATAACATTTTTCAGTGCATGATGCTTTCGTCTTACAGAAAGATAGACCAATTTAAGTAATTTTCTCGTTATTTTAAACCTATTGCTTGTCGGTAATTCAACTGGAAATCGTGCTGGCATCCTTCTCAAAGTTTCTAAATGTTTGCTGATAAATAATTAACATAAATGTACAACAGTTCCGATAAGGTCACCAATATACATTGAAATTTGCTGTGAACCTTCCTGCTGCTTACATTGCCTTCCGAGAACCAATAAATAAACAAACCAGCAATCAATTTGATTAAAATTCAAACCTTCCAGTCTTCCAGCTTCTCAGCCATCTCCAAACACCCGTTAGCCACTTGGGAGTTTTAAAGCTCATTACTTGTATCCTCTTATATCGATACAATTGTTTTTTTTTCTTCTTCTGTATTTTCCATCAACACTGAAACTCATTTAGAAAAGGAAAAAAATCATCCAGTATCATCCCTTCATCATCATCACCCCCAATAGCTTCAGCACTCAATCGATCCAAAATTTAAACTATTCACAGCACAGAGGAAAATTTAGAAATAGGAACAGCAGAGTGACAGAGTGGGCGGTTTAATACGAAAAATAAAACTCCATCCTTAACACATGCTACATTGGACCCCGCCAATTTGACCATGACTTTGTCAATTCCTCGTTTGATGTCTTACTCTTCATACGGGTGTGACGGAATGGCTTCATCTGCAACATCATCATCATCATCATCATCATCATCATGATCACCACCAAAGCATTTTCGCTTTCATCATCATCATCCTATAAGGAGCAACAAAAAGCTATCCTTCCGCAAAGACAGCTGAGACAGCTACCAGCTACCGGGATCGCTTCAAATCTGTGCCCAATTTGTGCCACACTCTGCTGCACACTTCCAACTTCAGTACCGACAACCTTTCCCTTCTCTCACTCACTATGTTGGTGGTAAAAACCGAGAGGACACTACCCGACACCCGAGTGTATGTTTACTAGTTGAGGTTCCACCAATCCACTTTCCTCTTGGTTGTGGTAATTTAACTTTAGCGAGCCGAAATTCGATGCCAAAACGGACCTGAACTCGGCTCATGGGAACGTATTGGGAAGTGTGCTGTTAGGAGGAAATTGTTTTCCATTCGATATCGGCACAGGCAAGGCCAGCAAAACATAGCAACCGAGTGGCACTTTTTGTTTTCCTGTGCACCATTAAGTGCGAGAACTGATCACTGGATGTTGGAGTTTTAGACACCATTTTGAACAAGTGTCAATCGAGTGGCACCTGCTTCTGCAGAAAACAGATCCTAGACTATGGCGTTGATGTGATACATAGAAACATTTCCCAAAACGAAGATGTTTTACATGCAAGGAGACAAGACTTTTGTTTTGACGTTTTGTTTTGCAGATTGCATACCTTCTCGGGGAATTTGTTAATGATGCGTATTCTATGCTAGAAACATCTAGATACAAGCAAAATTTGAATTTTTTCTACACATCCGCTGTCTTAAGAATATTGCCGAAAATCCCAAACAGTATCCCAACTAGCCATAAAACGGAGAAAAAAACCGACAACATGCTCCGTGTGCGATATTCAAATAAACATTTGCTCAACTTCCTTACAATGTACGGCAGGGATTTACATCTATCGACCACGTTAAATCCCCGGGAGCAGAAACAGCACCAACATCATCATCAGCATCATCACCATCCGAACGGGTTTCCAGCGGGATCTCCTTTTCGGCTTCCTTTATCGTACAAATCACACTTGTACGATGATGTGCCTTTGAGACTTGGTGGCTCTTTTCCCGTTTTTTTTTGGCATAATATTCACGTTTGTTTGCTTCTCGTTTTTTTTATTCTCTTCCTATCGCGCCTCCACAAGGATTCGATTGCTGTACCGGACCGGGCTGCTGTTCGTGTCGAATGTGCTCTGCCACACGTTCTACCTGGTGTACGTCAACACGGACGGTTTGACGTCGGGTGGTTATCTGTTCAGCGGCAACAGCATAGCACTGGTAAGTATAGGAAGTAGTTTCCGAAATCGAATTATCCATATGCCAAACATCGTACGGTAGTTTGGCCCACATTTCGATGGTGATGGGCCGGAATGTGTGGTATGCTAGCTGTGGAGTGAATTTCAAACAGCTCATTCAGCCACAGTAACAAGGTCGACGGAACGGAAACGCGCAATTTAAATAGATTCTACGGGGTTTAAGATGTGAGCTTGGATGCTTGTTTTCGATCCCTTTGGTACACGGTTTATATTTGAACCGTTTCCAGTTAACAGATGTGTTTGATGTGTAAAACAATACACACTAGTTGATGCGCTTACTAACATGTAATTTAAAACATACACATTAAACAAATCGTAATATCCAACATAACCAACACAGAAACGAAAACAATGTTTTCTTAGAATAATAGCAGTGTAAATCAACAGGAATGAATGATATTGGTATAACCAGTACCTAGGAACCAGCATAAAATGTTCACATGAATTGTTCCTAGCTTTATTTTCATTGACGATAGCTCGGTTAGGCCGTGCTTGTTAAATCGCCGGAATCGTTCCAAGAACAATATACCATGATGTAGAAATCGGATTACTAAATTGTTTCATTTTTATGTCATCTGCTTGCTTTTCATCCAATATCGATTCAGCAAAAGTTCTGCTTGTGTTAAATTGAAGTTAAAAATAGGAGTTCACGCCAAATTAACATGTGCTCCAGATTAAGTGCAAAAAATTACACTGATTTCTCAATTTCTCGCTTTGAGATCGCTGTATAAGACCTTATGTGTATACAAGCTATCCAACGGGCAATGGATAAAAACTGAAGTCGAAATGCTTGAGATATCGTCAATACAATCCAGCTTTTTAATCATAGCAATTTTTCGAACAACAACCGCAGTTGACTAGGCTTTTATAAAATATTTTCTCTTCGGAATATAAAGTGAAGTACAATAAAATAAAACCATCCACTACTAAAAGAAAAGTTAAAATGAAAATATGATGCCGATTTTCAATGAATCGTTGTCAATTCGTCAATTTTAAAATAAAAACGATTTATTTTAAGTGTTCGGCATCTTCTCTTTACCATTATCAACTTTAACATGAGCTCTAATAATTAAAAAAAATATTAAACTAAACTTAGGTTATTAATCTTTACGCAGTGGTCATTTTTAGATAAGGATTAGGGTGCTCTACAAATTAAGATGTTGATGATCCTTGCACCCCATTTGGGTATGGTTAAACCTAGGAGAAGTATTGAAGCAGCAATGTTAAAATCGGAGTATAATAAGTGGTCTTATTATATTGTTCGTCACTATGAATATGGCAAAATGAAATGTAAATTAAGAGCTCACCATCTAACAGTGTTTCACGGTGATGGCTTTATCATCAAATCTTAGGGTGTAAAGGTAAGAACCTCTCTTAGTTCATAAACTCAAAAGTTGCTGCACATTCTGACGGAACTTCATGACAAAAATCTCAATAACGGTGAGCGCGCCATCTCACAGGTCTCAAATGAGATGGAGTGAAGGCATTGATGCTTCCGCACAAATGACTGACGAGTAAGTAAGTAAGTTGAGATGGATCTAATCACCTCTAAGACTCTGATACCATATCTATCTGCCATCTTGGATCATTATGAACCTTCTGTTAGACTTCATGTGCATGAAACTATGTTGAAGACGCCGTTAACTGTTATGATAGTGTGAAAACAAATATTAGATCTGCAAGTTTTATGAAGAATAGATTATGAAAATGGAAAACAGAATCATTTTGTGTGCATTCATTCCACCCAAAGACTTCATCTTGTTGTAATAGCCATCTAATTAGATTTATTAGGCTTATTAGACTTATTGATACCACATAGCTCGATAATCATTCTCTACTGCGGGCGACGATCCGAATGTTATTATGAAAAATACCGTTCAATCAAGATAGACGTAATTATACTTCATAACACTAATAGCATACCTGATGGTCGATAAATTCACAAGATCAAATACTGCAACGTGCAATTAAATATAAACTAGCGTTAAATATTTAACCCATTCAATCACTGCACAGGATGTCCGTAAGATCGGCTAAACATATATGTTTCCTATTACCCACAGTCAGAACAACCCAAACCCGAACACCTAAAATAAATTCCTCCACATTACAACGCAACTGTTCGATTGGCACTATGCTCGATACCGACCATTGTCCAAATCTTTGCTCGACCAGGTATCTGCACAATCACAAAAATTATGAATTATTCACCTACCCGTAGCGTTCCTTGTTCTCTTTTTTCACCAAATCGTGAGCAAGCCGTGAGTCTATTCTTGCCCAAAACACCCCAACTTACGGTGGATGGAAAATTCATACACTTGGAACCGATAACCGTCCATGGGATAGTGTCTCGTGGGACAAGTTCCGCGGAATCGCTTCCAAACTCCATCCATACTTTAACACCCGGACCCGGCAGTGCACGCTTGCTCGAAAAGCACCGATAGATCGCCCAAAAAGCATCCGTTTTTTTTTGAGTCGGCGAGCAAAAAACACAATGGCAAAGGAACTATCTCTTTCACCTTTGAACGCGACAACCTGAAGCTGCTGGTAGAATATTCGATTAGTAAGTTCTCCTATTTGTACGGCGTACTGATACCATCAACATCATGTGTTTCGGTAGCGCGTGACTCTCTACGGTTTCGGTACTCAAAACCAAGTACAAACAACTAGCATTCACCCAAAAAAGGGGGGGAATAGCGTTCCACAAGAATCGAAACCACCATTTCCTTCGTTAGCTTCGTTTTCTACAGTAAGGTGCAAACCGAAACGGGGGAAAAAAACACAAACGATCAACCCCCGAACGTCATATGGGACAAAGCGTAAAAAGGGAAATTCCATTTCAACAATCGATCCGGGATTTTTTTTTCCCCCCAGTCTGGGGACACACATAACAATCAGTGTCGTATCGTGCTCGTTGTAGAACGGTTTCCCTAAAGATCGTTTTCCCTTTTTTTTCGGGGTGGTTTTATGCCACTTCTCTCAACTGGTTTGCAATAGAAACACTCAACCTTCAGGTTGGTGCATCGCAGCCGATCAGTGCCATCAACACACCGTCACGAGAAATCTCTGCCACGATGTACGGGTCTCAACCTGTCTCTGCCCATCCCGGTGTGTCTTCAAGGAAAGGTGGAAGTTTTTATTTTACTTGAAAAAAAATACCCTTTTTGCTCAAATCAACACACTTTTCCCGAAACGGAAGTGAGCTTTCGAGTAAAGTTCGTTTATCGGTTGGTGTTACCGGTACACGATGTAAAACCATGCGCCATGTGTGCCAAAACGTTTCGCAACGATCCCATCGAGCAGGGAAAATGGATGGAAAAGCTGAGCACTATTCGCACATAATCGGTGTACCATAGGGTGAATGTTGCAGTTTAAAGTTTTGTACCTTCATGTTTAAAACTAAGCTCCCTTAAGTGTATTAGGAAAGGCTTTAAGCGGGAGCGAATCAACCAAATGTCGTTGATTGATGTTGTAGATTAATTTGATAAACAAATGCCCCTAAATTATTTGTTATTGTTCTCAAGGTATAAATTTTATATATAATTATAACATTTGCTGTCAAATTATCGATTAGTAAATGGTTTAAATCTATCTATCGCCTCCATGGTTCACTCATGTGATAAGTTTGTTGACGCCTAAATGTATGCAATAGTCATAGCATTGCTGAGCGGTGATTTGTAAACCCAAACAAGAGAATTAGAAAATTTACTGATTTTACAACAACGGCTCTTTTTACATAGCTCTGACCAAAAAATTGAATATTTTGTTCACCATTAGTATCATCAAATTTTTAATATAATACGCTTTATATTAGATACCTCATGTACACGATTTATCTAAAATTTGGCGCACAGTTCTAACCACGCTTTATCATCGCAGGTGTTTAACGAGATGCGCCTTTTTTGCAAATACTTAAAAGCAACCACGGTCTTGCTTGCAAACGCTTACGGTAACACAATATGTGTCCCATTAGACCACCGTCATCGATACATTACGACGCAAAAGTATGCCTGTCTGCCGGGACGATTTGTTTGGTGGCTGTCGGCTACATCTGTTAATGATGTAGTATCTCATTTCCTGTCCTCAAATTGTTGTCCTGTTTGAGGGTGCGAGCACAGTATCGGTACAGTCCGTACCCGGTGTGCCCTGCAATGTTCCGTATGTTCGACGGATGCATAATGAGTGTCACCGATTCCGAACGGTTAATGACTTCATTTGTTGCTCGTACTTCCACGGTAGTTAGTTGCAAAAGGCCTCCGAAAATCTGTTCTAGACGACAGAGAGAGAAAAAAAACCAATAGTGTCCCAACACAATTATACACGTGCACCTCGGGATTTCCCGGGGTTTACACAAAAACAACAGCAACAGGATCATGACGTAAGCACATCATTAATTGAGTCGTGCCACGGTTACACTTCCAATCAGATCGGAACCATCGGAACCCAGCGGAGTGGTGAACCCGCAACAAGCGGCCAACAAACAAAAAACGGCTATAACAGCAACAACCTACCGTTCGAACTTTGGTTCACAAACCGATGAAGACCGTCTCTGCAGGGCATTGGGAAAACACTAGATTTGCTTATACCATGCCCACTGCATGTGTGCGCTCACCGCACAAAAAACGACGGTTCCCGAGCAAGTTCCTCCATCATCGCGCGCTACGTAGTACGTGACAACGTGACATTCGTCGAGTGGATGGACAGCATACTCCTTCCCCTGGGGGGACAAGAGTTCGATGTACAAACGAAACTGACTGCTTGCCCGGTATACGTTGGCCGCGAAACGAACCGAGAAAGTGGGACAGAATCCGTGCACGTCATCACGATTCCTTGTACGCTACTGTAGCGGGAAAGTACTTCCGGCTTGCGCCAATTAGTTGACCGATCGTATGTTGTACCGTGTACCCTGCCGCGAAACTAATTGGAAATGCATGAATCAAACTAAGCAACTATCGTTTGCCCACCGAACTGTTGGAGAGAGCTGTTTGCCAGTGTGGTCAATTTCGTTCGGTTCCGACTGCGGAATACTATTTGCGTTTTTGAGTGGTAAAATTTAATGAAACAAACAAGTAGTTTCGATAATACAGAACCTTTGCCTTTAGCAACAAGTATTTCATGAGATGAGTTGTTAATGAAAATAAATTCATGGGATAAGATGGTGTATATACTTTTGAAGCTTCTCACTCTTTAGTTATTTATTTCCTGCTCAATTTAGTTATTTATTTCCTGCTTCTTACTCACTGAAGAGGTCTGTTTTGGTTACGAAAACTCAATTTTCTTGTCGCTGGATGGTACGTCTAGCTCACGGGGTGCAATGGCACATATTGGATGCACTATTTGTTTAAAAAAATAAAGAAACTTAGAAAAAAACTTAGTCACAGAAAGCTAGCAATAAGCTGGCAGGCCAAGACCTCACGAGGTAGTAGTGTCAAGGAAGAAGAAGAAGAAAAATGTCTTGTCTTTTTTTTGTTTTTAATTACACTAATGATTTTACTAAAATTTTGAAAATATTTTCCAAAAAAGTTATGCAAACTGAAATGCATCACTGGAATAGGGCTTTTGTATGTAAGAAGAAAAATAGTTGATTGAAAATTTGTACCTCATCTATTTGGACATTCGAATTGCATACTATCAGGCGCATTTGGAGAAAAAGATTCCGCGAACATGGAAAAAGGATTCCATAATAACTCCTTAAGAACTATACAAAGAAAGTGTTTTATATAGTGGGTTTCAAGTTACATATATTTTCAATTGGGATACAATTTTGTAAAAAAACAAAAATTATCTGAAGCACCAATTGTGTCTTTCAAGAAATTTATAAAGTCTAACTAAGACACGCCGAAACTAAACATGCCTTACTCTTTAACCTATCTTTCCAGGGATTTTGTATACTGTTTAGCTTTGTAGTTAAGGCAGAACTGAAGCAAGACACAACCGAGTCGACCAGCAGCAAGTCCAGCACTAAAAATAGTCTGGACGAAAACTTTTGCTCGGGATCAATCAATAGTCCGTTAAGTTGTAAGTGGTTTGCCTCACAAGCATAGGAATCAGCTCACCTTTCCGTCTGTTAGCTAAACCACGCAATTTGTTTCTCTTCTCTTTGCCATTTGTCTTTCGTACAGTTTATACAAATCAGGAACTAGATAAGGATAACGAATGCCTATCGTCGGTGGGTAAGACAACGAAGATTCCTCTGACAGTACTGTCCTCCCAGCAACCACCACCGTCAGCCCAATCGGTACAGCAGGGCCCTTCCTCACAGCAACAGGCCGCCGGACCGCACATTACCACCATCGAACCTTGCCTACAAGTGGACCTAGAAGGGCACAGTATGGACACGTTTCTTGGTGCTACGGGAGGGCTCTGCAACTATGCGACCGTCACCGCACCATCGTTTGGTGGGGCCGGTTGTTACGATCTTGCGGGGAGCATACTGCTACCACCGGGTCCGGGTGGTACGAGCGTTCCGGCGACGGCGCTCATCACAATCGAAACCAGCCCTAGCATAGTGCTGGCGGGACCACCTCCGATAGCAAGCGTACCAAGCTCAGCCAGCGTTAGCATCGAATGGCACCAGCAGCCACAGCAACAACATTCACACGCCTGTGGTCATCGGCCGGAACCTTTGCCAGCGACCGTAAGCTTCCTGCCCACGATACCGACCGCCGATGCGGGCGATTTTGTTGGCGTTGGTGCACTGGACATCCTGAAAGGCGTTGGACAAGGTAGTTAATTTATGCATTGAGGACGGTGTACCGCTTACCCCGGGTGATCTCGATAGTTACCGCGTACGAAAGCTTCTACATCTTGACACAAGTAGTCTGAAGGACACTAATTAAACATCCGTCCTCGCCGATCGGAAACTCTATAAAATGCACACGCTTACAGAAACAAAAATCAAGAACTCCACTGACATCTCATTACACAGCTCGAGCCGTTTTCAATCATGCCACTTTGCACACAATGTATCAAGAACTCCTTCCCAGACGAAAGAAGCCCCAAGGCTACATCTTCGTCAACATCTTGTCTGCCATCAACATCCCGCTCAAGTGCCACTGCCTTTTACGACGCCACTAACTCGGGACTTTCTTTCTCCGGTGCTTGCATGCTTGCTTGCTTCCGTTCTTGCTCACTCTCTCTCTCTCTCCCTCTCTCTCCTTCAGACAGCATCATCGGCATACGGGGCAAAGCGCTCGAAGTCGGCAACGATGGTAAGAAGGTTGTTACGGTAATCGAATCATCCACCCAGCTACCACCGTCGGGTACGCTACCACGACCCCCGGGGAAAGCAATCATGGCAACGACATCGTCAGCTACTCCAACGCCCACAACGTCGTCCACCACGTCCTCACCGGCCGGTCCCCTCATCCCGTACTACTCGGAGCAATCAGCAGCCGGTCCCAGTGCAGCGGTGCATCACAAACCGGTCCCGCCTGCTCCGCCACCTCCCATCATTACCGTGACGTCGACTGAGGAAGGTCGGACTGGTGGCCGTATCGACGGGATGCTGGATCGCATCTGGACGGGCGATACGACGGTGTCCTCCTCCTCAACGGTTTCGTCCTCGTCATCGTCGTCGGTTGTTCCGATCCAGCTTCGACCAACGACCGGGCCACCGGGGGCTGTATCCACCGCATCGCAAGCACCGCTACAGCAAGGTTCTATTAGTAGTGCACCACTAATACCCACTTGCCACAGTGTTCACGAAGTAATTATCGAAGAGTCTGAAGAAGTAGATAGTTAAATATTTGCACACAAACACACCTACACATGCATATGGGTGGGAAGGGGGTTGAGCCAGCGCAGCTAAAAGCAAACAACAGCAAAAAAAAAACCCACACCCATAAGCGGAATGTGGAATCTTTCACGCTACAGGGGTTTTCAGTTGATAAGGCCAAATCACTAAATCTTATGGCAGTGGCAGCACCGTGTCAAGGAGATTATATTACATTCGCAGCACATTTTATAACCACAACAAATCTATGCCCAATTGACAGTTCGATGAGTAAAACATCGATTAGTAAGGATCGAGAATGATATGTTTTGTTTTTTAGAGAAATTATTGCAGCGTTTTTCAGGCAGGCAACGTTTACACCAAACGCAGCGAATAATAGGCTACATAAGGCATTACAAGCGGCTCACTCATGGCGCATTTTGCAGCCTCTACAATATAACAATTGGTACAAATGAAAACACCAAGCTGGTAAGACGGCATCAAGTGAGGAATAGAAATGCTCCCAGAGATGCATTTTATTTGCTCTAATGTCCTTGTTAAACTGTCATTGCTGCCTTTGTGCTATCATTTGCTGCGTTTGTGGTAACCGTGACTTGCGCTGTTCTAGCTTCTGAAACCCCCAAACGATTAAACTATTCAGTTCCGCACTTAAGTTGGGCAAACGTTTGTTGTGTTGGTAAAATGGGCTGCTATTGACATGTTATCTGCTAAGCTTTTAGGATTTACTAATATCAGTTTCTCTTTTCATATTCTAGACAGAAAACTAGATAAAAAATGGATAAGTTTCTTCTTATTTTAAAAGCAAGTTAGAAAAAAGTATTTTAGATACATTTCATCCTTTGTTTTAACTGCCTCGCCATGACGTCTCGAGATAATGCTAACCCCTGCCATCATCATAATCGAGGTGGCGTGGGATGGAACAGATTGGCCAATACTCTATCGTGCCATCGATTGTGTGCGCTCCATTTCATTCAATAACCATTCTCATCATCGCCCAGATATATTGACATCTTCATCGTCGTTCATCGTCGTCGCCCGCTCACGGAAGACGCAACGATTGACTTCATTATTATGCTCGGGAAAGCGTTCCGCCATACTTACCCACTGCGACCCGTTTACACGAGGTACCCCGCGGGGTGCGCAATGGGTGCCGAGGGATCATGCAATTAGCGATAATGTAATAAGGTAACATTAGGGCACGAGAGGAAACTCAAACTTCCCGATGGGTTTGCCGGGCCGGGCCGTTTGCTTTACCATGTAACAGCCCCCATTTAGCCGACGCTCGGAGTGATGCAGCGATTTTTTGCAAACCATCAGCTCCATATCCCATTTCGACCGGATATGACTTGTATCTGCCCAATTCATCCAGTACCGATTCTAGCAATTTCCAAAAGGAATCAAAAGCTTTTTCTATTGACCCAATGAATCATGCCGATGCGGAATCGGAAGCTAATTGATCGGATTTTTCCTTACATCATTCCCAACGCATCCATCTTTTACCAGCCGCAAACTTTTTGGCCTGCGTTATCATACATCCTTCGCTTCCACGTCCTGCGGCGTCCTCTAATTCAAACACGCAATACAATTTCTGAACCAGAAAAACTCCCGATACTTCCCACATTCCTCGCGTTCTTTTCACCTGTCAGAAGCAGATCGACCTTCTGTTTGCTATTGTCACTTATCAACCTTATGCTAACACGAACTGACTTGTTATCTTCCCGCTTACGTGCACTATTTTCCCTTTGATGAAAATCCCATCTCCCTAGTTCGAGGCAAACGCTGCCGGGAAGAGAATGAAACTAGTCACGGAAGCATCCTAGTGCTGGGGCCTATATTCCCGGAAGGATAATAAATCTTCTGGCGCCATTTTATCCACGGACACGAAGAAGTGAAAGGCACCAGGGGATGGGTAGTAGAATGGGGAAGATGGAACGTTATGATATGAAGTAATAAAAATATAAAACCACAAAACTGGACAAGACTAACGATGAAACGGGACGCGCACAGAGCCAAAACGGAAAAATATACTGGGATACAACTACAAAACGAATAAACAAAACGAAAACAAACACTCACAAATCTTAAGTAGTGAAGAAGAGGTATTAAAGAAAAGGAAAAATACGTTTTTATAGCGACCTAATAATAGTAATAAGGCAGGTAAGCAGACAGGACACTCGTTTAAAGAGTAAGTGTAATTAAATGTTTGCGGATGATGTGCTGTAAATAGTAGTCCAGTTTGTACATAACTAGTGAAAATTTAATACACTATAAAACACAACTCCTCACACATGCATACACGCAAGAGGAGCTCATACGCACTTGTACAAGCATTAGAAAAAATCTAAGTACGTTAAGGCACCACACTCTATTCGTTATCTGTTTTTCCTTTTCCTTGGGGTGTTGGTGAAGAAAAACGATACCAAAAAGGGTCTTTAAGGCTGATTGAGAACTATCTTTTGTATATAAAACATTCACCGAACAAGTTCGAGAGAGAGAGAGAGAGAGAGAGAGAGAGAGAGATGCAAAGTATGCAGGCAACGATTACAAACACACGAAGAAATTTGGGTTTAATTTTGTATCGAACTTTAGGAAACTTTTCTATTATAATTCCTTTCTCTCCTGTGTGCTGCTGTTAATTCGTTAAAGGTTGTAACTTCGACACACATTACCTAGTAGAGCAGTCTACCAGCGCCTTTCTACTTGCCCGAACGAGGTTAGTGCAGCAGCTTTCTTTTGCAAACACGATGAAGTTCTTTTAACAAGTAAATCGAAACTATGTGAAAATTGAGCAAAGCATTCCTTGAAAGAAGGCAACAAACAAATACGAAACAAAAGTGAACCTCCTTTTCCGATTTAAGCCAAATAAAAAGAGAAAGAGAGCGCGATTTCCTTGAACTCTCACTCGACTCGTGCCACATTTATAACAACTAGCAAAAGGGAGTAGCAGAAAAAAAACGATATATCTAAAACAAAAGAAAATTGAGTGGAAAAATGCATAACAAGAACGCAAATTTATAAACAAAACAGACAAACAGTGAGTGAGAAAGCGAGAACGAGTGGGAAAAAGTTAAAAACGAACAAACAAAAAACAGGAAAAAAGGAATATTGCAAGAAAAAGATGTGCGAAATGTGTAGTTAGCGAAGCAGCAGGAAATACGGTTACGGTGAAATTAAAATTTTAGTTTCTAAAATGTACAGTCAAGGAAAACGATGCGTTAAGTGAAGGAAAGCTAAAAAAAACATGAAAAAGATTAAAGAAAAAAAGTAAATGGCGGAACGTGAGAACTGTCGTTTCGACACACCTCTCTCGTCCGTTTCACGTGTGCACACGTTGGTTGTGTGGAGCTGAAAATAATTAAAAAAGTTCGTTTGATTTTTCCAAACCCCATGTGCCGAAACGTAACCGTTGTTTGGGTTGCTCCAACGCTCAAGAAAGAACAGCAAAAAAAACTAAGGTAAGACTCGCTTTTTTTAATCTTCCCAATTTTGTGTTTTAGTTCCAGAAAAATTACAAAAAGAAAAACTAAAACTTCTCAAATTATAGGATTTTTAGAGGGGCAAATTGTTTTATGCTTCAAATACGCTGCCTGCCTGCCCATATATGATCAAAGCAGTCGAAAATGCTGACGTTGTGGTGCTTAGCGACGGGACCGCGTTACTTCCAGCGAACGGTACACGGTTTACGATGTGAAGTAATCAAATCAAAGTATGCCACCGCAGCAAGAAAAGAAGTTTGATGCTTTTCCTACAAGTAATTTCTTCGGGTTTTCGTGTTTCGGCTTACAGCAGCTCACAGGCAAGCTGCACGATACCGTACACAATTTGGCAAAAAGAATTTCTTGATGACCGTTCCACAATTATAGATTAAAAGAAATCCTGCTTCGGTTGGTAGCACGCTGCTAAGTTGATTCTTGGGTGCATACGCCTGGAGATATGCAATATACCGTATCTTCGCTTGTATAACACTAGCGTTGTGAATGAATAATTTTTTGCATCCTTTTTATCTAATTTGTTCCCTAATAATCCCTTAAATATGCTGGGAAGTACTTGAGCAATCACAAGATAATGGGGAAGGTTAAAATTATACTCTTACATAGAGTACACCATAGAAAGCGATTGCATACTTTCAGGCGATATTGTCAAACGTGCCCATAGCAGTGTACTGTTCTACTTTAAATTAGCACCACAGAATGCCCTGAGACATTAAAAATCTTTTAAAAAACCAACACTCTCAATCTTACTTTAATGATGAACCGTTTTCATTACACTTTTCATGACACATTTGCGTGCTAATATAAAATTTATATGCCTTATAAAGCCTAGGGCTAAACATGCGAGATGAAAAAAAAACCTCTCAAAGCTTTTCCCAATTCCCACTAATTCAAGGTCATTCTTCTCTCATTCGCCGCGAATAAATATAATTCTATTTAGTTACCAAACAAAAAAGAAACAGCTCACCAAACGCCCAGGCACGTTTTATCTTTGACAAGGGCTTTTTTCCACTTCACTTCATTTCTGTCCATAAGATGCGGCGATGAGGATCTCCGCTTTTCATCGCTTGATGCGGCTAATTTCGCAAATGACTGCAAATCTGTGCCTTAAGTGAATGCGAACAAAACTTTTGTACGAAACACCACGAATCCACCAACAGACCGGACCGTGCGTCCTGCTTTCGCACACGCACCGAGCAAAACGCACACACAACGCGTTCCGGAAGGTACGGTTCAGTTCTTTAGCATGCGAAGAGCGAGTATGCGTTTTCGTCCTAAGCAAATGGTCCACGGTCGCGGTAATCGTACGTGCACGGCAATCGGAATCGTGACCCTGGGGTGTGGAAACTGCGTCAACTAGCGCTTTCACCGCTCATTACAAGCCACCATCCCCCACCGGCTTTGTGTGTCGTTCGTTTTTTGTTTGTTTTAATCTCTTAAGTGTAACGCTCTTCCGTTTCGTTTCCATGATATCATTCAGTGACATTTTTACGCGTTTTTTACGACAAACGCTCCCTCCAACTCACACACGCACATGCATGATGAATGCTCAGACGGCGGGAGCTGAAGAAATTTAGTAAGTTGGATGTCTCTTTATTCACTGTTTTAGTAACATTAGTTACCCATCACCAAGCAAAAGGAACTCTCGTCGCTCTCGTGCTTTGCAGTGATGCCGTGTGTGCGTTTGAAGCCTGTTTTAAAGCAAGTTTTCCGAATTATTCTGCTCATTTGCATGGTTTGCCCCTAATTTGCATCACAGAAACATGTCAGCAATACATATCCTGCAGAATTCAAGATGGATTTAATTCTAGGAAGCAAGAGAAATTTAGGCACATTTCTGTGTTTCTTACATGAAATTATTGGCAAAAGCTGTTATGGTAATCTTCACCGTAACACAAATTTATAATTATTTAAACAAAAAGGTCAAAAGTAAAGAAGAGAAAATTCAAAAAATATCAAAAATCGACGAGCAAACCGAATAGATTACGTTTTTGTTAAATAAATAAAAATTATTTTTCCTTATCAATTCTTCTTTGCACACCTTCCTACAAAGAAAGTGCAAAAATAAACAACAAAAAATGATCGACCTACGGAGCAATGAACAACAGAGTAACAAATGCCAGAATTTTGTCAGTCAAACGGAAAACCGTTTTTGATGTAATTCATGTTTGGTTTTATTATTTCTAGAACAATTTAATAATTAGTGCTATTCCCATGAGGTTCAATCACTGCTTTCAAACGTCTGGGCATACTTTCTACTAATTTTTTACATATTTCGAGCCCAATTTCTTCCCATTTTTGTCTTACCGCCTCTTCTAACTGTGCCTTGCTAGTTACACGGTGCATTGCTACTTATTTTTTCAAATGGTCCGACAAATGTTCAATTACATTAAGATCCGGCGACTGGGGAGGAGTTTCTAAAACTTTCAGACAATTGTACACATTCGCGCTACCCACGATTTATGTTTCAGGGTCTTTATCTTGGTAAAACGCATATTCTTGCGATATTCCTATTTTAACAACACTTTCCTGTATTGTTGTTGATAAACAACATGTTTGTGTAATAAAACTTGTTCATTGTACCTCTAATAGAATGCAATTTTCCAATTCCTTTGTCGGACATGCACCCCCATAACATCAAAGAGCATCCACCAAAAACTTGAAGGTTTTTGCTAAGCACTTTCCCTCCAACGCTTCCTTATTATTACGCCATATGAATCGCCGTCCGTCTAAACCAAAATTTTTAATTGTTCTTTCGTCTGTAAACAAAACCTGCAAACACGATAATCCTCAATTAACTTTGTCCTTCTTTATAGAAATAGATTGATTTACCTTGTTCCAAAACCCTTGATTTTTTTCAGATATCAACGGCTTCTTTCGCGGAGTTCTTGCATGAAGTCCATTACGATGTAAATAGTTTCTTACGGTTTGGGTGATTATATAGATGTTACATGCGTCTTGTAACATTTTGTTTATATAGACAGCAGTGGTAAAAGGATTTTTATGTACTGTTCTGCGAACCAATCTGCCTTCCCTTGCCTGAATTTTGCACTGAAATGATCAATTTTTCTTTGTTGTTTCAACACTTTTTGTAGTATTATATTTTTTAATGTTATGTTACACTCTTGATTTTCTTATATTTGTCACATTACTGATTTCGCGAATACTTTTTCACTCCTGATGGTGAAATACAATACATATTTCTTTCCAGTAATGTTGCATGACGCATTTTATAGTAAAAATGTGGAAATTGAAGAGATCCAAATGTCCGTTTTTTCCGTTTGACTGACAAAATTCCGACATTTGTTACTGTTTTGTTCATTTCTCCGCAGGTCGATCATTTTTTATTGTATTTTTTTGCATTTTGTAGGAAGGTGTGCAAAGAATTGATAAGCCAATTTCTCAAATTGAAGGTGTCCGGATTTCCGTTTTGCACACTGTACATAGTTCATTTGGCTTTAACAACAACCTCTCGCTTCTGGAGAATAATTATAATATCGAATCGGATCTCATTACCCTACAGTCTTGTAAGAACCATAAAATCTTCAGTTAAAGCCGTCCATGTTTAAGCTTTTAATAATCGAATGAGCTGCTTACGATGACCGTGTGTCCTTCGACCATCTCATAATGGAAACCAATATCATTTTTAGGGCAAACCTTAATCGCCCCATAAGAGCTGAAACAGTGGGATTGTGTTCTTTGATTCCTTTGTTATACGTAAGATACGAATGTAACATTTCATCCCTTGAATTATCTTCAACACTTGCGAAAAAATTGCAGTCCAATTCTTCTCGCAATGATCTCTCGAAATGAACCCCTCTTTTCAGTTATTAAACCACGTAAGAATGTCGACCAGCTGTAGAAGTATGCTACAAGTTTGAACTGCAGAAGTAACAGTTCTCGGCCGAGTGGCGTAGTCTGAAAATCTGTTACATTCTTTTAAAAGCGAATGATAAAATCCTGTGTAATGAGATGCGCGTCTTTCGCACAATATAAAATTCCGTCACATGCCGTTCCTCCGTGGAAGATGCTGGCTATCCTCCTGTTAGGTAGTACAGCTTAGTTGGTCTAGTAAGCCATTTTATAGCCGACATCGAGTATCGAAATTTGTCTGGACTACACAGGTCTTCGTACACAGGTCTCACAAAGGTCTCCGTACACAGTTGCGGGTAAAACGAAGTCAAGGAAAGCCAGTAAATTCATGGTTGTACTGCCAGAGAAGATGAAATCTATTGCAAATTTAACAAAGGATGCATTTAAATCCTTTAGAAATAACCTTATTTACAACATGTATTGAGAATTGAGAATTGAGAACAAATCTGATTATGGAATTTTAATCGATTTAATAGTTTTGAAGTGTAAACACCTTCGAGTGAGACCCGAACAAATCGATAAATGGGAATCCAAGAAGATGAGAAAGAAGGTCCTGTGTTTTCGAAGTATTATCTTGATGCGCCGTAAATAAATGTGTACTTGTTATGCACTTTATCTATAGTGATTTTAAAATTGCAAGAATTATGGGAAATATTGTACAGAGTCCAAAAACGAGAGGCATAATGCCAACACCTTCGGCAAGACATGTTGATCGTTCATGTTACGAACCTAGTATTAAAGCGAACATTCTTCAACAGGAATGGTAAAACAGGACAAATATTTTCCGCACTGTACATCGTACTATTTTGTTCTTTCATGATCATAAGAAAAACAACAAGAACTATGCTCGAACTACTTACTAGATATAATATTTGTTTTGTGAATGTATTTCAGACCGTACGAACACAGACCGTTCCGTGTAACACGATGGATAAAGTTGCATATTTAGAACAAAACATAAAAAAAGAAACTATCGCAGTACAAAGCGAAACAAAAGCGACAAAAACGTAAGCACAGACCATTCACAGTGGCCGAAGCTGGAGCAAAAACAGCGAAGTACACAGGGGTAGAGATAAGCTAAACCACTACACTATCACTGATCGAGTTTAAGCATGTCGGTGGAGATGATTTCGTAATAATTTGATTTCCATAATTTTTTAATTCATTTTCAATATAAAAATAAAACTGTTTGAACGATTCCCCTAGGAGACATAGATGGCCTTAAGCTTTTGCTTTTTTTTTTTAAATTACTATGCCCACCTGTGATCAGATGAGGATGAGAGTGTACACAAGCAACCTTCTCTCTAGAAGGAGAATCCACCGTTCTGTGGAGTGGTTGGATTGAACTCCAGCGCTCCATTGACTTCCTTCGGGGCACACTCCGGATTGACGTCTTCCTGCAAGGGGCGAAAAAGAAGAAGTTAATACATTATTTTCAAAAAAGAGAACTCCGTCCAGCCATTGGGCTGTAAAATCTTACCGCATCACAGAAGTACGTCTCGATCAGCTGCAGCGCCTTCTGGTAGATGTCTTCGTTCTCGTGATTCTGCAGCGTTTCCAGCTTGTCCAGCGCGCCAATCTCCTCGAACAGTGTGCACAGATTCTCGCTGCCACCGATCTGGGCCGCGATCTGGAAGATGTTGGCCACCCCGCTCAGCACCACGCGCACCGTGCGCGTATCCTTAGCCTCCAGCAGATCACAGTACGGCTTCATGATCGGGTACTTCTCAACCAGCTGAATAATCTGCTCGGTTGATCCGCCCGTAGTAGTGTTGGTTACGGCCCAGGCTGCCTCCTTCTGCGATTTAAAATCTCCGTTCGCCAGCACGTCGATCAGCACATTAAAAATGCCCGAGTCCAGCACGTGCTGGATCTGGCTCTGGTTGCCCGCCGTGATGTTGCTCACCGTCCAGGCCGCTTCCTTCACGATCGTATTCTTTGTGTGGCGCAGCAGATTCGTGAGCAGGGAAAGTGCGTTCGCCGCTATCACCGCGTCGGTCTGTGTGTCATTTCCCGTCACAATGTTACCCACACTGCGCAGTGCCGGTGTGATAATGGCCGGATTGTTTATTCCAAGCAGTCGGACCAGTTTGGGCACGGCGCCGGACGCCACGACCGAATCTAACTTCACTACATCATCATCGGTAACGTAGGACAGCGCCCAGCAAGCATCGGACAGCACCTGTGCATCTTCGTGGTCAAGCAACGCCGATAGTACCGGAATCATTGGCTCGATCCGGTTGAACGGTGGGGCCGGATTCTTGTTGCGGCACAAGTTCGACATCAGCCACACGATGTTGCGAAGGAAGGAGATCTGCGTATTGCCATTGCTCACCAGTGCAATGATCGCATCCACACTGTTGTGTTCCAGCACAATGTCACGCGCCTTTGACCCATCACCGGCAATGTTACCGAGGGCCCATACGGCCTGTTCCGCAACCGTAACCGACGGCGATCGGAGCAGCTCGATAAAGCGTGGAATCGCGTTCGCATCGATTACGACCTTGGTCTGCTCGGACGTTCCCGACGCGATGTTCGTGAGTGCCCAGGCCGCCTCAAACTGAAGCGCTGGCCGGTCGGATGCGGAAAGATACTTCACACACACCGGCACCAAGCCCAGACCGATGATTTTGTCGATCGGTGGATTCTTCTCGCGGCTCAACATTTTACGGGCGGCCTGCACCGCTGCAAGCTCCTTCTCCGGTTGGCCACTTCGAATGTACTGCATAATCTCCTCGAACTTCAGCGTCACCGGGCTTTGGGCATTGTTTTCCTGAAGCGGCGACGTCGGCCCATCATCCTCGTTAATGTTGCGACGTTTTAGCAGCTGATCCTCCTTCTTGTTCTTGCGCAGTTCCACCGTCACCTCGTGACGCCGCTGGCGAAGTTCCTGCGGTTGCAATGAAACATTGAAGAAAGGTTAGCGCGGTAAAAAACAGGCACAATACGTACTCCTTTCCATTTCCCTTACCGTGTTCGATTTGGAGCCATGTTTGTAAGCCGACAGGCGGTTGTTGGGGACGTTTTCCGTATCCATTTTGTATTGCGCTTCCGTACCTCCTACACCAGCAGCAGGACAAGACTTGATAACCTCACACTTCTACAGCAAACCGTTTCGTTCCTAGCAGGCGGTGCTTTTTGATCGCTCGATTGACTAAACGACTATTGCTCACACAACACAATTCACGTTCACAGAATAAAAGCTCGTGAGCAGGAATCCCTTTCCAGTCAAAAGTGTCCGCAGCACTTGCCTCGATAGCGACCAGTGAATGCAGCCGAATAGAGCGGGAGATCGTTGACATCTGAAGCCGTTGCAACTTTAAACTTGAAAGGCGATCAACGGCCCATTCCACGCTTTTGACAGTTAGATGTTTGTTAAGCTGCGACTACACGGTGTGGATTACGATTGTGAAATATTTCACAATTTGACTATGAAAATGGCATGAAAATATATTTTGTATTTGAAAAATTCGTTATTTTTGCAATGCACATTTTAATAAAAGTATTTTCAAAGGGATTTTTATTCGTTCGAATGCATTTACACACTAACACTGCACTCCTTCTCCACTCAAAATACCTGTTGCGACGGACGAAGCTGGGACTGTTCAAAGCCTTTATAGTTCCAGTACTCACATACGCCTCTGAGACATGGACTCTGTCCAAAACTGACGAAACCCTGTTAGCTGCGTTCGAGAGGCAGATGCTCAGAAGGATTTTTGGCCCCGTATGTGTGGAAGGACAATGGAGGAGCCGCTACAATGACGAGCTCTATGAGCTGTACGGTAAACTCACCAACGTGCAGCGAATTAGGCTCGCCAGGCTCCGGTGGGCTGGTCATGGCATGAGAATGGCACCGGACGACCCAGCCCGTAAAGTCCTTTTAGGCCATCCACATGGACAGAGGAGGCGTGGTAGGCCCAAACTATCGAGGATTGTTGCAGCAGGCCATGACCGCGAAGCGGTTGTAGCGCCTGATAAGTAAGTAAGTAACTGCACTCCCAAAATCTGTGTCGGTGGCGACTCCATGCCGGTATGCGTCAAATTCTTTTTTTTCGCTCATTTTGCCTTTCACTTTTACTATTCTTCCTCTTTCTTGGCCAAACAACCTCTAAGGTCATGCCTGCCATTTCTGGCTTACTAGACTTATTTTGTTACCGCATAGTTGGATAGTCAGTCCTCACTATGGGGGAACGGCCCAGATGAGACTTGAACCCCGGTCTTGCCGTGTGAATACCGGCGTCGCTGTCGCATCTACCGGCCAGGTTAGAGCCCTCATTTTTACTCATATAACAATTAATTAATTTTCCCCTATTTGCTTCGCTCTACTTTCCCGTCGAAAACATTCCAAACATCAATTGTTTGTCAGATGGAATTCATGGTTGTTGAGATTAGTTCATTTTAATTGCATTCATCAAGAACCGCCAATAACCAGCCCGCTTGAACCATTCTATTCCGATAAAATACTCAATGTGTGTGCCGCCGATTCGCAACTAATAAGATAAAATACAAACACAAACAAAAAAACGTTCAGCCTCTCTCATTACACAGCTTATGTGCGGAACGTAAAGCAAACATTTACCTCAGCCCGCCAGACTAAGCGCACATGGTACGGAGCAACATTGCAAATCCTCACCATCCAACCTTGCCCTAACGTGACTATCCTTCAGAACGGCACACGAAAGGTAACGAGCCCCGCACTGGGACACTGGACGAGCAGCTTTGAGCGTAACATGAAATGGATACATAATGCAGTAGGGAAACATCAAATAAAAGTAAATGTGAAAAGAAAAATTCTCTTTATGCTCGTTTGGAGCTACGGGGAAGGCTACGAACTCGGATTACGGCCACACATCCGTTTATGAGGTTGCTGGCGGGCTGGCTCGTCTGCCGTATGGCCAAAAGTTTTGGCGATGTTGACTTTGCATTATTATCAACAGCATGCGGACCGAGAGCAGGCCTACAGTGGAAATGTAAAGTAAATTTAAATATTCATTCTAGATTTCTCAATGGACTTTTGGTTTTTTTAGGTACAATCAAGCTTTCAAAGGGTGCATGTTGCAACTATTTGTTTGTGGATTGTAATCGCTAAATAACGTAGTTTTTTTTTACTAGAGAAATCGTACATAAATTGCAAATGTCTGTCCCTGGAACATAAAAAGTACTATTGCTTGGCAAACCACTCACTTCAAAACAATGGAAACAAATTATCGATTTTATACTAAACCCATTCATACAAAACGTCCCACGTACAGCGAATGTTTGGTAATTTGTACATAAATACAACTCCGGCATATCGACAAAACACAAGCTCTCCACAATCGATACCGCGTGGGTTGTTGTTTGGTGTGAAATGCTTAATCGCATTCATTATTCACACCGTTGCATCCTACCAGTTGGAATCGACGGGTATATCCGATTGTCCGAATTGTATTTTTTTATTTTTGCTTAAAACAGGCTCTTCCTGCGTTCGAAACGAGCTGCAAAATGAGGAGGGAGAGGTGTATTTGATTTGGTGCTAATTTAGTATTGTAATTAAGCAAATATTCAGTGTTTTTCATTTTATTAAATCAAAACAACACCGAAATGGCTCTTTGCTGTGAAGTTTCGTTGAATAGAGACTGGGAACGTTTACATGCGAAGCGCATTAGCGGAACAAAGCGTTCTACTAGGTGTTGTTCGGTATTTTCTACGTTGCTGGTTAGTAACGATGTTATTTTAAACATTATAAGATTAAAGAATAATATCTTTTAAACAAATCAAAACAAATCGCGCTACAACCGTCCAGTATTATCTAATTTGGAAGCGCATTAATGCACTTTTTCGCGTTCTTCTTGTAAGAGGTAAAATAAGTACACATTTTCCATCACCACAAGATGTATTCCCAGCGATAAATTATACGCTAAACTTTTCTTTATGTAAACTTTCACCATTCCAGCACCGCTTTGTTCGGAACAACTTTCGATACTGTTGTTCTCTTTTCCACTAGTACTCCTAAGTGTGCTCCCTTTGACTTTGCCTTGGCGAAATTGCACAACCACGCAACGAGCTTTCGTTTTCGCAACGAGCAAATTTACTCAAAACTTGCAATTGAATGCAATAAAACGTGATTTTTTTTTGCCTTTTCAAAGCAATGCAAAATGGTGGAATCTTCATTCGGCACCACATATTTATCCATTCCGCTGCATTTATTGTACCGCTAATTGTTATTGTCGGTAAGCATGCATCTGTACCCAAGCTCAACGCAAATAACGCAAATAACCAGTACAACATAAGCGTGAAATTAACCATTGAAATGGAAACTAAATAACGCGCCACGAGGAATCTCCAGAGTGCCGTTTCACCAGCAACGATTTCACTCATATCTTATCGAACAAAAATAAACTAAACCTCACGACGGCAGTACACTTCAAATGAAATTCTATTTCCGTTTATTAAACATTCAATTCAGCTGTTTACTTACTTTACGCGTCTATTGTTATCGCCGGGCCACAAGTCCCGACACGGATCGAAATGACGGACAATCCTACCCTGCTCGAACGTAAAGCAAATATCAACCTCACACTCGTACCACCGCGTTGTGACTCTTACAGGACGTGTGGTTCCCTAACCACAGGAAGCAAGGTGAGTTGAACGTGAATGATTCCGTCAACTGGCGCACATCGTTTGCTTTCGTTTCATTTGAACGAGTCCGGGCGATTTCTATGTTGCCTGCTGGTTGCATTCATCAGACCAATAATGCAATAAAAATCATACCAGCATACAAATGATAACTTATTTATCAGACGGCAATCGGTTGCATTTTTGCATTATTTCAGTTCATATTTTCCAAGTACCCACACCCCAACTGCATGGCTCAACATCTTGGAACACTCCGGATGACGCCTGATGATGTCGATGCTGCAGATGATGCGCGCGTTGGTGCATTGCTTGTCTTCAAGGACTCGTGCAATATTTCAATGCATATATATATAACTGACTTGGTTGGTAACAACTGTGAATGCAATATATCATATTCATATCGGCGTCTGTTCAATGCAATGCGAAATAGCTAGGAAGGTTATACGACCACAGCGTTCAACAGTGGTCAAAGTTGGATTGGATGCTTGGACGATCCAGAGGCAGAAGCTATATTTAGACTTTTTTTTGTTGGTGTTCCGTCTGCTTTCTTCACGTTATATTGAAATGAGCTTTTTGCAATATTTTATCCAGGTCTCCACTTTTTCGAGATTGATTAGTATGTTTTTTTTTTCGATTTGAATCTACATGTACTTCTCATTTTGTAAACAACATCAGAGTAGGCGTGTTTTGATAAGGTTACGCGAGATGTGTCTAAAGCAGCGTTTTGCGAACATTATTCATCATGTGTAGCGATGCAAAAAGGCCGCCGATACTTTTATCCGGGCGAATAGAGAAAGAGAGAATAAAAGAAAAGCGACGCCTTTCATCATTAGCATAAGGCTTTACATTTGCGAGCTGTTTCTTAAGTACGATCCTGCCGTGATCGAATCATTTGGCTCCGTACGTTTTGCGGAACAGTGTGTCTCAAGCAATTAGCGTAGAGGAGAGTTCTTGTTTCTAATTAAAAAAAGACTTGTAAATGGCTAATTTTAACATCTATTTTAAAGTTTGTGTTGAGAATTATTTTCTCCATCAAAGCTCAACAGAATTCTTCTACGGCCCTACAACCGACAGGACTCCGTTTGTCGTTGCTGGCACAACGTCTCAACGGTCAAAACCTCGCACGACAGCTTTGGCACAACGGCTCAACAGAGGGCGCTACCGACACAGAGGCGAAAGTGATCGGCAAAGCGTAGAGGACGAAGGTAGAGAAGTGCAAAGTGACTCTGAGCGAGTGAGTGAGTTAAAATATACCAACTCGTGAGTTGCGTTCACTCGGCACGGCGTGTTTTAACGACTCGTTTTTTATTAACTCACTCATGAGTGAGTACATGTCTGCACGGCGAGTCGTTTTCCAATAGCGTTCATGAGCGAGTTGAAATGAAATTGTATGGGCCGAGTTGCAAAGTGAACGAATATGAGCGAGTTGAAATGAAATTGTATGGGAAGAGTTGCAACGTGAACGAATATGAGCGAGTTGAAATGAAATTGTATGGGAAGAGTTGCAACGTGAACGAATATGAGCGAGTTGAAATGAAATTGTATGGGAAGAGTTGCAACGTGAACGAATATGAGCGAGTTGAAATGAAATCGTATGGGCCGAGTTGCAAAGTGAACGAATATGAACGAGTTGAAATGAAATCGTATGGGCGAATTGAAACGAAAAGTTTCAAGCAAATTGAAACGAAAACTTACAAGAACTTCAGTGTTGCTATTTCGCTCGCGGTTAAGGTAAAGGATACGTGGACGTGCAGTATATTTACGTTACAGCTCTCTTGTAAGTTTTCGTTTCAATTTGCTTGAAACTTTTCGTTTCAATTCGCTTGTAACTTTTCGTTGCAACTCTTCCCATACAATTTCATTTCAACTCGCTCATATTCGTTCACTTTGCAACTAGGCCCATACGATTTCATTTCAACTCGCTCATATTTGTTCACGTTGCAACTCGCCCATACAATTTCATTTCAACTCGCTCATGAACGCTATTGGAAAACGACTCGCCGTGCCGACATGTACTCACTCATGAACGAGTAAAATGACAAAGCCAATACTTGTACGTTTTCGCTTTGGTTTTTTTTTTATTGTGACTCCCAAATGAGTCGCTAAACGAGTTGGCCCAGAATAACAACTCACTCACTCTGAGTTGACTCACTAAAAAGAGTTGTTATTCTCATCTCTAGACGAAGGACGATCAGGACGAGCGCTACCGAGCGAGAGCGTGAAGAGCAACGACCGTCGCGTTCGACGATGACTCTGCGAGACGTGATTTTTTAGCCCGCGAGTAAGCGGAATAATCAAATAAAGAAAATCTTAAGGACTTGCTAAAATACGTTACTTTTAATCACTCAGCGTCGAAAGAATCGGTTGCGGTTGCAACACTTTCCTTGTTTTAGTTTTACCCGTAGCTCGATGGTCAGTCCTGCGTATGAGGTAATTATATTGATAAATAAGGCAATGTCAAAGCAATGTCCGAACCGTCTCCCCGTACGCAAGACAGACTGTCCAGGTACGGGTAATAAACATGTCAAGGAAGCCAGAAATGACGGACCAAAACCTTGCGAGGATGTAGAGCCAATGAGGAAGATGAACGTGGAAGGATATTGTGAGACTATTATTAGTTATTATGTTTGTAAGCTAGTTCTCTAGCTTAAAGAGTGCAGCTGACATTTTAAGCTGAACTAGATAAAGCATCTTGAAAAGGTTTCTTCTTCTTAAGGAATCTATTCCTGGACAAGTGTAACTCACTTTTTAATATGCATACCTAATTATACTGAACTTGTCCATGTTCCGTCCCAACTAATAACCTTTCCTGTTTTTAAGAGACTCAGTCTAAGTGCATCGGGCTAAGATTAGCTTTTTTATTCTTTTTTTTCATGTAGGACGTCCTGGCAGTATTGCTTGCTTTTTCATTAAACTGAAATGTAATATATTATAGGGCTTTATCATTTGATAAAGCATTAGAATCATTAAGTTTATTTGTCAATTGCAATAGTTCCGAGCAGCACTGTGTTCACATCCTTGTACATGTGTACATCGTTCTGCCACTGAGGAAGTACAAAAGTACCGACACTCGCGTATGATAAGAATTACTATCGGAACGCGCCCGGTTCATCATAAACATAAAACATGCATGGACAGCTTCATGTAACACATGCAGCCCACCATCGACACACCCACATCCACACCGAATGGCATATTTTGGTCCCATTCCGTTTGATTTACTTCGAGCCATGTGTGTATGTGCAATCACGATTTATTGCGCACATTTTGCGTTTGTATTGTGGCGCTACCGTAAAGGTGCCTGGAAAGATGTATGTTCATCATTGGTATTTTCTTCCTCGGCCGCCTTTCCGATCTGTGCCGATCTGTGTATTCTTTGGAGTAGAAGTGTTTTTAGATATTTTTTTCCTGTATTTCTTTTATTAAAACCTCTCTCTCTCTCTCTTGGAAAAAAAGGGGAAAAAACACGTTATCGAAAGCATCGAAAACCTTCCTTGCCGGGAAGTGGAACATCCTCGGTCCGGTACACGCAGCTCACAAGCATCCTTACATTGGTGAAGCTTACCGTAGGAAGAAATCTTTACATTTTATTTATATTTTTTGTCGCTCCTTCTGCTTCTGGTTCATGTTTTATCACTCTATTCAGAGAATTTTTCGTGCAGTACAAAAATACCTTCGTTTCGATGGTTCGTTTGATGTGCGAACCGGACGTACCGAATCCGGTAGACAGCATCTGATCTAATTACTCCGGTGCAAACGCCACACCAGCCATGTAGCCAGCAACTGCAGCGATGGTACAACGGTGCTGCCGATCTGTCTGAATGATGTGTAAGTGCTCACAGGTTGTAACATTTTTGAAACGATTCTTTGCATGCTTGCACATAAATTGATTTACACACTGTTGAGAGTGAAAGATGAAATGGAATTTATCGTACAGAAGCAGTGGGGTACATTAGGACGGGGAAGCTGCCTGCACAAGTGCCTGCCTGTCGATTGGTTAAGGGCCAGTGTTTAACACAAAACACAATTAGAGTTTGGAAATGTGTTGGGAAAACCATTTTCAGAAGGATTTCATTTTCCACTGCTTTTCTTTGAGGTTTGCATAAGGAAGAATTAGGACCACATCTGCCAGAGCATTTTTGCCAATGGGCAATGTTATGTGTCGAAGAATGCATAGAACTGGAACTTTTCAGTACATTTAAGTTAATTACATTAGCAAGGAATGGTGGTGCAAAAATTTACAATTTGTATTAACCTTTTACAGAACACTTTAGGTACTATAACATGCCGTATCACAATTTGTTGTTCGTATAGCTTCTTTCTCTTTTTGGTTGAAAAATGACCTGCCGAGTCAAGCTATCCATTTGCGTTAATTTTTATAAAAAAATACTTAAATTTATTAAAAAGAAACTATAGACGATTATTTTGTAACGTTCCATGATGAATATTTTTGTTTGAGTATGTTTCAGTAAGTTCAGACTCTTCTGTTTCGTGCCTAACGACCGGCAAAATCATGACAGCCATCAATTGGCTAACTAGACTAATTAATGCCACGTAGTTGGATAGTCAGTACTCACAACGCAGACGTTCGTAGCTCATGGAACATACCGGGGCGAGTTTGGGGATCATTAAAATCTAAACTTTATCTAACTCAATGCACATTTTTTAAAACATAAAACAGAATCTTCTCCACACTCTTGTGAACTCTCCACAAAATGTTTTTCAACATTTTTAAGAAGCTTTTTCATTTAAATAATAATCTTATGAAAAATATGAAAAAATATACACTATACATACTGTACCGATTTCTTTATCTATTAAACTATAAATAAAATAGGTTGCTCCACTTGTGCAACAAATCAGTTTATCGCTAACATACAACGTTCAAATTCTATTCTCATTCGTATCAGGTGAGCTGCGAAACGAATCTTATCTACTTGTGGTAGATGGAGCACAAACTATATCGGCACCCAGCGAAGGACAAGTCTCGTAACGTTCATCATCGTAACTTTGCAGACGTCAGTTATGCCCTCCCTATATAAGGGTACGATTTTTCTTCAGACGTTCTGTCTGCTCAGACAAAAAGACATAAAATGCAGCGAAAGGTGCACTGCCGCGTAAGTGAGCGGCTAGAGCTTCGCACATGTACGAATAGTTCGCTGTTCGTGATTAAGCGCTCCACAGGCAACACCGTACAACCGATAGGTGATTGATCGAAAGGATTTGTTCCAGCGCACAAAGTGTTACGTGTGCGTGTGTGCTTTGTGCAAAAAAAGGATAAAACGGTTCTAAAGAGAAGAACACATTTTTCCTAAGGTTACTCGCACAGCTCTGGCCAAGCAGGGCAGCTTTCTGGTTTATTTTATGATGTGTTTTGTAAGCCCTCATATATGCTTTACTACAAATTCTCTACACGGGAGCTGATGATCGGGTATGCAGCGAGTAGTGCGAACAACAACAGAAAAAAAACGCTACAGGCATCGTTACAGCTGTTGGAGCCGTTCGGTGAAAGGTCGGAACGAATATTGCACCGAGTGAAAATTCAATTCCAATCACGTCGCACACTCCTCTCAGGTGTGGTGCTTCATCTTAAAGCCGGCATGTCTTGCTGAAACCAAATTGACGAATAACCAAGTTGCTGTTGCTATCTAATCTCGGTTGCAGAGATTCTGTGCGAATGTAGTGTGGGTCGGTACGTGCCAGTTTGCTGATGAATTTATGCTATTACAATCCGCCATCGATCGGTAGTAATAACTCATCGATCTAATAGTCCTTTGAAGTGTGCGTTCCCTAGCGTCATGCTATCTTTTGTAACAGCCATCTTGCGGGCAGAACGATAAGGCATATTATTAATTAATCAACGCAATATTAAGATACGAAAGGTTGGGGTAGTTAAGGGAGCTGGAAGGTGGTTGGTTTACGTATGTTTGTAGTCGTGTAACGCATTCTTGTGATGAAATTAATCTTTTATGCAACGCTTCCGTTTGTGATTTGATTGCTCCCATTTGTTTACTTCAAATGATTAAAAGCCCTTTTTTCGAGAATTAGGCAAAACATTTTAAATGCTTTAAAATAAACAAATATTAAATGATGACAGAATCATGAAAACTAACTATACAATAGAAATAACAAATAAAGTAAGTGGTTCTTCAATTGTATTCACTGTAACAAAAGTTTCAATTTTTCCCATACAATCGTTACCGATCTCTAGTAAAAAATAATGAACAAATACAACGCTCAAAACCATCCAAACAGCGACTCGACTACAAACAATTTAAATTATTTACAACATTTTCATCAGATGATCCATTACACTTTTATATTTGTTTTTTTTTGTAAAAAAGTGTAACAACGAGTTAAAAACATTGTAAATGTTAAAGCCTAAAGCAAAGCTTTGAACGTTCTTGGCTTATCAGGGACTTTATCATCAAGGTATCCGCTTAGCAAATAACGATCGTTTGACATACTGACTGAATATCACAAACAGTAAACATTTCCTTTTTTTTAGATTACAAAGCCCATGTCCAACAGTCTATCGGTTCGGTTCGGTTGGTACATGAATGGATCGTCTTCTTTCCTCTTCTTTCGGCCTGCTCTATTGCGCTCGGTCTAGAGCTGCACTACACCAGTACGCTGTGCTCCTCGAACACTTTCCTGGTCGGGCATCTTCATCATGTGTTCCAATCAGCATATCAGTCCGGCTCCATCAATAGAATAAATATATATCGCCTAACAGCTTAGCTGTCTCGTGGCTTGTTCTCCTTCTCCACATACTCCCTGCTCGTAGACACCGCCAAAGATGGCGAATGCATTAGAGGTCTTCGTCACCATAATCTAGGACTCGTACCCGTAAAAGACATATCAATGTGCGATATAGTTACACTGACCGACTAAGCTGCGCGACACCGACACGCGTAAGCACGCCAGACAGCGCATCAGATGACAGACAGCGCTTCGGACAGGACAGAGCCGAACGTCATCGGATGCCGCCCTAACGTGTTCACCGGTTAGGGTTACAGCTAGGGACAGGTCGATTAGAATAAGTTGATTTGAATATGTTAGTCTTAAGCTGGACTCGAAAGAGTGATGTTTGTTTAACAATAAAATATCAACAACTATTCGCTGTTTATGTTGCTATCCGAAGTAGCGATCGTACTGAGACAGCAGAACTTCTCTACCAACTCCAGCTCATTGCCGTCAGCCGATGTTTTGCCTCCCAGCCGTGCTCTTCTAGGGTCAGAGCCTCTGGCAAGCATGTTGGGAGCAAAAACTTCATCGGTGTTCGATTTATAATACTTCCAACAATTCCAGTTTGATAGCTTCCGATTAGCAAGGATCGCAAGTCTGCAGAAGAATATCCGAGAAAGGATTTTATAGACAGCATTTAGAACAATGATGGCCTAGAATTTAGTACAGTTCAACCATTCACTATTTTTGTACACTGGGTGAATGACACTCACAAGAATAAGTATCGTTATTTTAGTAGGACCGAAGATTGTTTTATTCATTAAAATTATTAGTTACTTCTGGGTCGCGTATCACGTAATCACGCATTTAATTAGTTCAGATTGAGTTCTCAATATTTTATTTTTCTTGCACTGAACGCGTGCATGATACATAACTACGAGATATGCATAATCTGATTTGAAATAGCACCACGTGCCGGTGCGATTGTAGTAGCTTTTACGGAAACAGCACCACCACCCATGAGAACATAATCTTAACGTTAATGCATCCATTTATCTTAACACGCAGCTAACCATCAGGAAGGACCATCGGGATATCAATTAATTGGTTGCTATTGAGCGATCTCTGAGCAGATTCCCTTTCTCAACCCTTTGTTCGCAGGCTGCTAGTTTCGCTCGATATAGATCGTAATTAATCACCCATTACCTGTTCCTGTGTGCGCATACAAACGCACCTACATACCCACGCTGATACACCTTTGGTTGGGCGTAAATTGATTGTAATCGATTGCAAGAATTGTAGTGAAAATGCTTCTTACGTACAGCAGCCCAACGGTAAGCACTGAGGTAATGTACCGCTAACGAAATCCATTGCTCTTGGAACTAACCAAGCAAACACTCTTGCGTGTGAACTGATCAAACCGTTAGGAACGCCATTTTCGACACTTTACGTGTGTGTGGTGTTCAGGTTGCGTATTGTTGGTTGCTTAAGCGGAACAGATTAAAGGCTAATGTAAAGGCAAGAAAGGTTAAAGAGCTAAATTGCTTAAAACGTACAAAGATAACATCTTCATGTCTTCGCGCCTTGTTGAACTGTAAATGGAACATGTGTATTGATATATTAGATTAAACCCTTAAAGCTGACGTTCTAAGATGAACAACTAAGTACTAGGTTTAAGTATGCACACGTACAAAACAAAATTAATCAAACACCGTATATTGAACAAAATATCGTTAGCAGAAATACGTAGTCCTTTAATTTATGCAATTAAGTTAGAAAGATGAATCCGGTGTTTGAATCAACAGACATAGAATTATAACTCTTACTATTGATATGATGGATGCATACTTTCAGGCGCAACTCACTTCGCACACAAAGTGCTGAATATGTGCATCATACATCAAATACGCAAAGATTATATGCCAAAGGACTTGTAACACTATCACTTATACACCAAACAATTCGTATTATTGTCTAAAATTTGCTAATATTTTTATAGAAAAATAACTCAAATTAAGCAACTTATCACAGACACTTCACCTGCACCTTAAGACTTTAATCAACGCAGCCAAATATTTCCTATAAACCACTACAATCAAGAGCCAAAAAGCACTTTAGCCTACTGTTGTGACTCCGTGCGAATTTCGCCATTCAGTAACTGGCCGACAATATCCGCCGCATTCCAGCATTCCGGAAGGGACCATGGGGCCACTAACGTGTGCGGAAGTGCTTTTGAAAGTTAACTCACCCGGTTAGATTGTAGCTGCTTCGTGGGTGGAGTTCGCCCTGCATCTTACCTTATTCTATGCGCCACCGGACGCAACCTCGATGCCGGAAGCGAAAAAAGCATCCAACAATGTGGCTGCCTGGCTGCCTGCCTGCCTACACGAAGTCCTTGTTAGTCCCGTTTAGTATAGCAACTGGACCTGCTTGGGCAATATTTTACACCGTCCGTTTTGCATTCCTTGCCGGATGCAGTGTATAAAGTAAACCGAGCACCAGCGAGGGAAAACTCTCGACTACAACGACTTGATTCGCTTGACCGTGCCGAGAGTGGTGCTTATGAATAACTAACTAGCAAAATTACTCTACGGAAGTAGCGAAAGACAAGGTATTTATAAGTTAACAAAATAGCCCCAGAAATCAAATTTCGGTAGCGTTATTATTAAAACACATAATTAAAACACTTGTAAAATTTACACTTTGTTAGAATGTTAATAGGTTTTACAGTTGAATACGTTAAGATCTCCCATATTTACCTTTTTAAACGTTAGCTACGTGCTCACAGCTATCTTGATCTTGTGCCAAGAATTAAAGCTCTTCGCTGTACCAACTCAGATTTACCGTATCCAAGGATACGCAATCCTCGTAAAACCATACCCACGTAATCACACCGAACGATCCCAGCCTACGGAAAACGGGAAATGTAAGAAAGGAATGTTGCCAAATTATGGAGCTAAGAGCAGCAGCAGCAGCACACCAAGAGCTCGAACCGTGCGTTTACATCGCCCTATAAACCATGATCAATTCGTCCTGATCAATAGCTATTACGGGCGCTTAGCTATTACATTATTTACGCGAGTAATTAGTCGCCAAAGTCGCCACTAACGAGCCGCCCAGTATCGATGTCGGAAGGAACGGCCGGATACCGTCCCTGGTGTGTATCTGCCGATGTATCCTTCGGCTGAAACGGTTTTGCCTTCATCCTTCAACCACTAACCACTGTTCGGTGTGTATTTTGTCTAGCATAAATCATTCATCTGTCAGATTACTTTCGAGCGTCTTCGAGTCACGGCGACGGAGACGAAGGCGAGCAGCACACAACTTAACAGCCCATTTTCCTGCAGCCATAAAATTGTATTCTCGGCGAGCTGGTGCTCCTAAACGATCCAGCGTCGCTGGCGTTGAGAAAATCAAGTATGCTTCGCTGCAGCATGCATAATAATATTACGACCGTAATAAGATTCCCGCGTACTGTAGCAGAGAAATCGATCGATCGATCAATACCGTTGCTTCCCGAGCGGGATGTTGTAGCGCATTTAGTAATCATCTATCTATTCACCTTAATCAATTCCAGAAAGGTGGTACATTGTTTAAGTTCCTGATACATAATTTACAATTTTAGTACGATTTATGTATCAAATAAATCAATAAATTTGATTTTCGTTCCCTTTTACTATAAATGGTCTAATGTTCCTTATCAATGCTAATGTTAATCTTTTAAATTCCGTAATATAGCTACGTGCAATCAAGTTAATCCACCTATTAGTAACACAAATGCAGATTTCAACCTGTAGATCTGTAAACGATAATCAATCCTATCGATAATCATTTTGCAATATGGTATTATTTTTTAACGAATTTATTATTTTAAATGGAACATGAGTTTGTGTTCTCTCCTTTACTTTCTTCAGAATCACTTTACCAATTATTGGGTTTGTTTCCAGGGTATTATAATTAACAGCTTCAAAGGGAAACAGTATAGGAAAATATAATACTCACCTCTAATAATTGCAAGTCCATTTTATGAGTTCTTCTTTTCATAGGAACAAGATAAAAAAAACAGTTCATTCTTCAAACACTCAGTTAGGCGATATGGCATTATTGGACAAAATATTTGATCATTAAGCAGTGCCTTTGGCAAACACTAAATAGTAGGTATAAAATGTAAATGTTTTCACGAATAATCGAGGAACACGAATAATTCTAGTGGATTGGTCCCGATTAAAACTAAATCAGCAGAACAATAGGCATGACAGTTCATATCTAGACTCGATCCAATTCTTTCTACAAAATATTGATTGTCATTTACACCGTTTGAGACTAACATTTCAACTCAAGAAATTTTCATTTCTCATTTCAAGAAATGGGCTGTGCAAAAGGTTTAATGTTACCCACTTTTGTTGTAAAAGAGGATGATGCTAGACGAAAATGTATAAAAGAATGGTGACCGTTACCGGACAATTCAAAACATATGAAATAAAACTTAACACAAAACAAAATCTAATACCCTGACCACTTATTTTTGAACGCCATCACATTTCTTACCATCTGGATATGGGAACATCTGGCAAAACCATAAAAAGGCTCCATAAAGCTGTTTGCCATTTGACTTGCCTTTATTGCAATGTTAAGCAGCATATGTCTACCAATCTTCAGTTGCGTTATATTCGTATTAAAATACACATAGTGAAAAGCTTTTACCAAAAATATATTACTTTTGCCATTTCATTTAATGCCAGCTTTTCAGCTTTATATTAATTGCTTAAACTAATACGCAAGTCCACCTCAACAACAACAACAAAAACTCCAGTAGAAACCATCAACTAAACCAGCTTAAATGACGAATAACATATCATAAAATTCTCAGAAGCACCACTCGTACACGCATACGGTATACTAGAGACGTTCCCTGAGAAACAGCTCCAAACAAAATGCCATTTCTCCACAGCTCATAACCGTAAATCGCAGCACATAAAATTTTGGCAATCTTTTTCCAAATTTCCACCCGTAGCAATTGGGGTGACCTAGCACAGATCTGGCTACCGTTTGGCTGGCGGTAAAACTGCAGAGAACATGCACTCGTGTGCAGCAGAATTAATTTGGACACATTCTGAGTGCTGAGGTTTGGACGTAAATTGTTTTATCCGTATGGGTTGGGTAGGTTGATTAGAACCAAACCAAATAATTTAATTTACAACCAACAGAGGGAGATGACCAAATGTTTTGCCATAAATCTGTTGTACTAAAAGCGAACCGGCAAAAAAAAAACTCCGGTACGGATGTTTGTATTAATTAAATTGGAAAAGGTTTTTTAAATATTTCTAAATCATACGAGAATGACCAGAAGGGACCGCATATGGGAATAGAGGAAACCCAGTGCCTCGACATTGTATCGTTCGTTCGTCGTAGGAAACTGGTATTTTCTTTTGTGCAACCAGCTGTAATTTATGTTTCTGCCTACGCATTCAATTTCGGCCGAAGAATTGCTTGGCGCAAAAGGAAACCTGGCTCGATACAAACCCGGAACGGAACGGAACCGAGCAGGTTAGTTGGGATCTTTAAGTCAAATGCAACCTAACAAAACATTATTTTTCATTTCCCTTTAAATAAAAATATGTAGTTACCCAAATAACCATCACTTTCCAACCATACAGATTCCATATTCCGTATCGACTCTGCAATGTGTGGCCCAGTACAGGTTTCAGATAACATTTAATACTGCCGACTAAAAACCCGGAACCTCGCCCGCAATTACTTCCGTCCGTGGGATGATCACGCTCCGGAAAAATGATGAAACTACCATTCAGGATCTCCAGCACCGAAAAAGGAATGTGCCCCATTTTTATTGGCAGACTGCTTGTGTGTGAGTGTGTTTGTGCCTTGCCATATTTCAAACGCATTGGCCCAATAAAGTTGAATTTTCACTGCAGAATATTGTCCCATTCAATGGTGCAAAGGAGTAGGTCGAAAAAAGCGGGTCCTCCGAATGGATAACGACTAGCACCGCACTCCCTAAGCAAGAAAAGAAACATAACCTATCACGATGTACTGGGACCGTTCGTGCATCTACTTATAAAACCCACAAACAGACAAGCTTTCGCTGTCTCTCTTTCTCACTCTGTTTCGGGCGTTGTGAACGGTTTTTAGTAGTGTGCGAATGTGTGAGTGTGTTTGTAAGCGTGAGCGTTGATTGTGGTTAACAACTTTCGATGCAAACTTTTGACATTCACACCACACCGCTCGAGGGATGAGGCACAATGAGAACGAATACGGGAAAAGGATTAGCATGCAGAAGAAGAAGGCAAGCGGTTGAAAGAAGGAAAAATTCGTTAGCAGGAAAGCACTGAGAAAGTTACCCCAGTGCGTCCGTCGTCTGCCTTTGCTGTGGTGCGTGTCAAAAGGAGACCTCAACGTGTACAAAACCCAAAGAAACTGCTGTTTGCTGTTTCTTATCGGAGCAACTTTTCTCTGCCATAAGCCGTAACCGATCCTTCCTGTTAGTAGTTGAGTGAATTGAGGTTTCTTGTTGTGGATGTAAGGGGGAAAAAACAGACACACACAAACACACACACAAACTATCAAATTACAGTAGGGAAATGTTTAAGTTTTCCAACTGTTTACACTTTTATTTGCTTAGAAGCCTTGGCAGTAGAAGTAGTTAGCTTTAGTCGATGAAATGATAGATCATTGTTTGTTTTGCTAATTTAATTAGCATAATTTTGTTATCTTCTTCTTCAAGATATATTTTTTTTGTTTTTTTATGTAATGAAACGGGTAATTCTTTGTGTAAAAAACTTCTTAAGGTATGCAGTAAGTATAAGTAAGTAAGTATTTTCAAGATGGTATCTAGGTATTGCTGTAAATAACGAAACTTTCAAAATATCTTGCATATCTTTAGGCGTTTTTAGACGAACAGGACAATGAAAATGGAGCTACCGTATTTTTGCTGTCAAGTCAAAGGAACTGCATTGTTTTTGCAGTCATTATCAAGCTCTTATTGATGTATAAACGCCGGCCAATCAACACTTAGAGTAACCGAAGAGCGAACATTCCGAGTAAGTGCAGTCCTCGCTAAAGCTGGTAAATATTAGAACATTTGGTAATAAAAGCATATCGAATCCATCGTGGAAGTAGTATTCATAATTCTAGCTTGTACCTTCCTTATTTATCAATTATTTGCAGTAGAAACATTTTCTAAGACTATTATTTGACCCGTATGCCATCAGCAACCTTGGATCAACACTCCAATGTGCAATCTTCTATCTGTATACATCAGTCTTTGGTCATCAGGACTGCTAAATGTACCACAATCATTTTCGTTTTCGCATCCTGAGGATTTTGCTGCTTTCATCTAAGTAAATAAAAATAAATAAAAATAAAATTACTGTTATACTATTTCAACTGTTACACGCTACCGTAAGAACTAAGCAGTTTGTTCTTTAAGTAATAAATAATTTTAAAAAATTATAAAAGAAGACTCGCAAATCTATAATGACAGTGACTTAATCGATTTCCAGGATTTGAATTGAATTATAAAAAAAGATCCTCAAAGTTTTCACCTCTGAGTTTCGGATGGTCCTCCCTAGAACTAGTTTGAAGAGCAGTCAGGCAAGCCCGTCTACTTGGCGCAGGCTTTTGGTGGTAGCTAAGGGTCCTGAGAGTTGTCCATCTACCTTCACCTGGCATGTTATGATAATTTTTGTCATTGTTACACGCCTGGTAAGCTTCTCAGGATTCTAAAAGAGCTCATTGCGTCATGACTATGCTATCATATGCGGTTTTAAAACCGATGAAGAGATGATAAGGATGCAGCTCCTACTCCGTCAGTTTTTCCAAGATTTGCCAAATAGCTAAGATTTGGAGGGTGATTGGTTTTCCAATTATCTCTTCGTCGAAAAAGACAAGTCGGTTTTTTAGTAGCACTGTACTGCACAGTGGTCAGTCTCGCTTCTTATATATGAGATGCGTAATGCCAATATTGCAGAATAAAGATATACCCAAGTAAAAAATTGATTAATTTCCTTATGATGTGATGCACATCTCTTCCTCATGAAATGAGGCATCAGGCTCAGGTACCGATAATTTTGGTGGTGCCTAGTGCCTTATTGTGGGATCCTGGGGGCCACGAAAATTGAAGGACGTTGTTTTAAAATTACTTTATGCCGGGTCTCGTATACATGAGCACGATGTCTTCGCTTGGCCCCTGTTTTTGGGTTTGTCAACGGATTCGAAGTGCTAGGGGCTAACAATCCACCATTGATTGATGTTGTACAAAGTGCTTAAGCCTTGTGTCTAACCATCTTGGTTAACCTTAAGTTAGCTTAAGTTGTTTCAGAAGAGCCATGTGGACCTCGGCCATGTGGTAATTTTAATATAAATATCCAAATTTACAAAATCCAAACTACAGCATTGAATACAATATTTTATCATATATTTGACAGCAAAAAATTCGATAATGCTGGAACAGTGATACAGTGGCGTTTTACCAAAGCTGGTGTTAAACACGAATAAATGCAGTATATTACATATCTTTGGTCGTTTTACTCTCGGACTGCGCAACTGAGATCAATTTTTAGGTCTGAGCTTGTTTTTTTTTTTTTGAAGATAGTGTACTATACAATTTGTGTGCAAAAACCCCTAAACAAATGCTTCAATTTTCCGCATTCTAGTCTTTAAACTAAAAACAAAACCATTGCCGGAAATGTGTAAACCATTTTTCAAGTTCTTCGCAAACCGCAAAAGCATTGCCATACACACACACACACATAGAAAAAAAACACTACCATTTGTAGAGCAAATGTACACAGCATAATATTTATTTATGACTTCCGCGCACTTTGAATTAACAGCCATGAGCCAGCACGGATGCATCCATCCATTGGAAGGAGAACCACCACAGCGTAAAGTTAAACTTGTTGAGCTTTCTTTAGGGGGCATCGTCTCATCCAGGCAGACTGTTGCATTCGGTGGTTGTTTTTTTTATTCTTTGCTCCCCTTGCCGTCCATTGCCAGTATGATCGGTTCAGACAGGAAGCACGGCCCCCGAAAAACTTTTCCATTGCAATCTCGTATTTTGGGGATTGTGGTCTGTATAATTTTATTTCTCTTTTTTTTTTCTCCAAACATAACCGACAAGCTTTTCAACTCGATTTTCGGTTTGGGAGGGATATAAAAAGAAAAGCATCACCAAAACCGCATGTCGGAGCCAGCCGCTGTGCAATGTGCAGCGGGTTAGTGGATGTGCAAAATTTGCAGCTAAAAGACAGCAGTCGTCCGTACGCTGGTTCACCGTTAAGTAGCCAACTAGCACGCCAGCTTGAGCTTGAATTATGCTCCTCGTGTCGTAGTTGACCAACCACCTGTCACCTCACTCCCACCGAAGACGAACGCAAAACAAGAGCACAAGCAGCGCAAGAAGTCAGGATTACTCTGAGTGCTCTGTTGCTTTGTTTTTTATTCGTTTCATCTCGAAAATCTGGCGTCAAACTTTTAATCTAATCAATTAAACATACTTTTTGCCCCGCGGAGCCATCCGGTGCATTTTTGAAGTCGCAATTTGCCTGCACTTCGTCTTGGGGTGGGTCCCGAATGCTTTATTTGGTAGTCGAGTTTCCCGCTCTTTGCATACTCGCCCTGGATGGACTTTCAGCGAACGAAAGTCAGAAAAAGTTTTAGAAGGATAACACGGTTTTACGGTTCTTTTTCTATTTTGCCCTGCTGACCTTCTAGTTTCTGTTTTTTTCTATTTTTATCTTTGCTGCACCTTTTTCTTCTCTTTGTGTAGATATACTATGTTTTAAACCGTTTTCTTGTACCACCGGTAGCAGAACGAGATTACCGGTTCCCGGTATCAGCCTTAAAGTAGGCAATGCACATGCGGAAAGCTCGCCCATAAACGAAACCCGTACCATCCTGCCTAACCCGAAGCACAACCGTTAAGTGAGCTAATTTATAAGAAAACTTTGGATAATAGAATATTTTAAAATCCATCCTGCCACCTTCTGCACCACGGCACCACCACACGCACACATTGCCATTCGTTGGCGGAAGCGGTAAAATAATAATAATGCCCTGTTTTCCTTATGCTGACCTAATGCACAAGGGTGGAACCGCTTTTTCTTTTTTGGCGATGTGCTATCCACTTCGCACAAACCTCTAAACTTTGCTTCGATTTGGCCCAATGCCAGAAATGCTTTCGCCTTTTTCGCCTTCCCGATGGTGGTTTCGCTTTGATGGGGGTTGAAATGTGCCCTAGTTGTTCGTTTTATGGAAGGCAGCAGAAAAAAGCCACATACTCACTGCAACATATATTCCACTTTACCTTACGATCGGTTGCCCGACTTGGCAGCACATTATCATGAACGATAATGTAGAGCTATGATGATCCCCCTGACCGGACGCAGATGGGTCGAGCACGGGGAGATTGGGGAACGTTTGAATATGGGATTCAGTTTTGTTTTTCTTTCGGACTTGCCTCAACCACCCATTTGCCTTACTTGCGGTGGTGCAACTAAGTCCGGACCAGGATCAATTGGATAGTTTCCATCGAGAGGGTGGATTGCTTAAGCTAACAAAAACCGTAAATAGGGGAGTACAAATTTTACTGCCTCGTCTGGTTCTGTACGCCTCGGTTGGTTAATTGTGTGCGTTTAATCTAATCCCGTACAGTTACTACCCTGCCCAACGGACGCACGGAAGCTGCCACAGACACAGAGCGGGAACCGAATCCGGGAATTAGTTTCTAATGGGTTTAAGGCCCATAAGTTGTTTTATTTGTTTGGGTTCCGTTCTTTGCTAGCAAACACCGGAAAGTAAGAGCTTTATTAGGACCGTACGAGCGAGTTTTCCGTATTTTTATTTTATTTTCCTACATTCATGGTAATGAAGGAATAGGAGTGGCTTTCTCTTACAGTTCAGGATCAATCATTAGACTTGCTAAAGTAAACAATATCTATACGATTATGTAGCACAATATTTTAAACTGTGATGCTTGATGTTAGAACACAAATGAAAACTTTAATTGAAACCGATGAAATGAAATGAAAACCGTGATTAGATCAACGAATTTAATTAATTTCACACGTGTTTGAAGTCGAAATCAATGGGTTCAAATATTTTACCTTTCTGTTGATGGATCGTTTTTGCTATTGTAAAATATAAATGAAGTATAGTAAGTTATGCTTGAAAACAAATACCTGTAAATTTCTTTACCTTTTATGCCTAGCAACTCTATTCCTTTGATCTGTAGCTGGTTTGGTGTGATCTTTACCAGTATTGTATCGAACGAATTCATACAACCCGTAGATTTATTCATATTTTGAGCTGTCCCCATTTGGTATCTAGGTGCCTGTTGCTAGGTCTTAACACTCTGCCATCGCTGATGGAAATCGTCTTTTTTACGCTCGAACTTTTCCGGTTTTCTTTTCCTCCTGATTGCCAAGATGCTCTGTTAAATTTCGGACGTTTTCCGGACGATTCGACTTTCGGGAGGCAAAATTTTAACACCAATGTGGATTAGTGATATAGGGTTTAAATTTATTGACGCTTTTTACGTTTCACGAGCTTTTTTCTTCTAGTCGCTTCGGGTCCCTTTTCCTCCTATTTATAATGTTTATCCTCCCTCGTGCCACCTAGCGGAAACACAGGGAACTGACTAGCCAGGCCAGTCAAATTTAATTTGAAATGCTCCATTCGTTAACACATTTTTGAGACTGAGATCCTTCGCTCTTCAGTCATCCTCCTTTAAATGTTTCGCCAAGGCGCTGTGCAGTAAATATCGTCTATGATAAAGCCATAAAGTATGCAATTTTTTATTCTTTCCACAATATAGCTAATTTAGAGCTATTTTACATCTTCTCTAGACTTGCTTGTTTGTGTTATTGTGTTATGTTAGCGTTATTGAATTTTAACCAGTCTGTAAAGCCCTTTTATGCCGTCCCAATGGATAGAGTAGCATGGTAGGCCCATATTGAGATGTAGTGATGACGTTGATGAGACTACGGTACTTAACCGTGAACGATTTCGAGGATTGTTCGAGCAGGCCAAAAGCTGTAAGTTGCTTCTACTGATAAGTAGCCTGAAAATCATCTTCACAGGCATGGAATAATAAAACTAAATTCCAAATCAAGAATTGCTTTACGCTCAACAAATTATAGTTGCGGTTCTAAATATGATTAACAACTATTTTGTTCTACAGAATGGTACACAAATCTATTCAATCTACGATAATACTAATCATGAAATTTTTACTGGGTTATAGTATACCTACATTCAAGGTATTAATGATAATTTCTTTCATGAAACCACAGAAACCAAGTGGTGTGTATAGAACCCAATTTTCTCTTAGAAAAAAAATCTAAATTAAACCAAAACCAATGCTAGTGCGGCACAAACAAAACCCCGAAAAGCCTCCCCACAGACGCTGTACCTGCTCTAATGTGAACGCATAAAGCAGGTGAAATAATTCCTACCGCTTCTCGATTCAATTCAGCGCCATCGTAAAACAAATCCATCACACGTCCACCTTCTAGACGCCTCGGTCGTGCTAGAAAGCAAACGAATCCTGTGGACAAATAAAAAACCATCCCGACGCCAACCGGCACAAAATTCGGTCTCTCCTCTGTGCAGTGTAATGCACCAGAAAACGAAAGAAAACCATTTGGATCTAGCACGATTCCGTCCAGTGCGACAAACTCTCGCCCATCATCATGGGTGCCACAGCACAACATCGGGCAGCATAAACTTGTGAGCTCATAAGAAGATTATATCCACATTGGAGCGTTGGCAGGTCTCTGCATGCTTCATGTCTGCCATAGATCGCAAAGCAATGCCTCTACCAACTCCATCCCTATCACCGATCGCCGGAATTGCGTGATGTCCTGCGGGGTGTTTTCGCCGTTCTTTGCCCAGCTTTTTTCCTACTTGCTGCGGTCAAAAAGGTTCAAGAAGCTCGTAAAAGTACCGAATCTCTTAAACGAAACTGATTTATTTCCATCATCCCCGTGCCGGCCTTATCATGGTGCTGCTGCTAGCAGTAGCAAACAAATCAACGGAAGCTAAAATAAGAATTGAGATCGGGATGATGATGAGACATTGGGCGACAGATATATGAGAAGCGAAAAGGAGATGAAACATCTTCTACACGTTTCACGAAATCACACATACCGCTAGGGGAAACGTCTTATAGTGACTCGTGGATCGAAAAACACACAAGAGATGCTGATTTACGGATTTTACGCTCATGTCATACTTGACAGAAAGCGCTACTAATTTTTCTTTCCTTTACTTTTTACTTTGTACTGTGGTTTTCCCCCTGTTTTAGTCATAAAAATATTCTTTTCTTGCATTTTATTCAACGTTTCCTCTTTTACGACGTTTTAGAAGCTCGATAAGCTGTAGCATTTTAATACTGTTTTTCCCAGCTTTAAATTCAACGGAACGGCTCATCAAGCTGACACATAATATGTTCCGGACACGATAAAAACAATACAAAAGTTTCACCTCCGTGTGTTTCGTGTAGTACTTAACAATAAAACACAGCCAAACTGTAGCTTAGAATGGGAAAACGAAGAACAGGCTAAACATAATCGGCTAGTAAAAACAAGCCGCCTCTCAAGGAACCCGGTACCGGTGTAATCGAAAGTAAACACAATTTCCTATTAACCTTCCTTCACCCCATGCCGAGCTTTTCATCCCCATCCCTACCACCGTCTGACCGAGGAAGCTGTGCGTTGAACCGGCTCACGTATCATTTCAATTAATCCGGCCGCCAGCCACTATCATTTATTTTTATCGCTCGCCTTTTTTCCCCCTTTCTTGAGCAGAATCTTTTGCGCTGGTTTGTCTGTGTTTGGTTGCAGTCCGGGTTTCGCTTTTTGCTTTCCTCCCTACCCTTCGAAACGCCCTACCCTTCCATACGCATTCGATTTACGGTCAGTCGGAACCATCCTGGAACGGTGACGGTTCAGTGTGACATATTTGTGCTACAACACGCTTCCGCTTTCGATGACCCGGTTATTCTTGGCCCTTCCAACAGCAGTTTTAATCGTCCTGCAGTTCGGTATTTTTTTGTTTGTTCGTTTTTTATTGACATTGGGCATGAAGGATGATGATGGTTGATCCGCCGTGGTAGAAGACGATTTCACGTTCAAGAGAATTCTTAATTAATTTTTGTCCTTTCTTTGTGGGCCTTTGTTGGTGTGAGATGGGTAGCAGTAGTAGTAATAGTAGTTGCAACATAAAACCATGTAACAACCAGCACTAGACGTACCAGAATTGACTGATGGTGAAGGATTCGGTCTTTTTCTCTCTACTCCTTGAAGAAGCAAGCCACTCAGGCCAGGACGAGAAACGTATTATCTTCACCAAGTTCAAATCTTATTTCCATCGGCACTTCAAAACCTACTCAACCAGTTCCTTCAATCACGAGAGACCTTGCTCAACGTTCTCACTTCTGTTGTTCTGTCCTTCCGAACGTTCATCAACCTTTCGAAAGTCTGCGCCCGGTTTGCTTTATGCTGCACCAGTTTTCTTGCACGTTTTTTTTTTAAATCAACCACTAAAACTCCACTATGTTCCGCATAGAAACATTACAGCGAAGTAAATGGGAACAACTAAAGGAGAACGAAATTAAAAGCATATTTATAGCATTTGCATCATGTGAAACACCACAAAAGGCACACGGCAAACTGGCTGCGTCTGGGATGGCATTTAATTTTTTGCGCGATCCTGCAAACCTGCGCCATAATTCCGGTCATAAAGCATAACAAATGGAAATTTAGTTTTATGTGATTTACTTTCTCCATCTCTTCTTTGGAATGCTCATAATCCTTACCGGCTAGAATCGTTTTTGGTAGGAACAGACAAAAAAAACCCAGCCGAAGTGGATGGAAAATTGCGGAAAGAAATGACTGCAGCACACATTCATTTCGTAGAAAGCCTATAGAAAAAAATGGGCTCTTTTTTTCCGAAGTTTTCTCCACAAGGACACACGAGGAATTGTTTTGAGAGCACACACTAGAATGTAGAGCAAAACAATTTAGCAGACACATATGGATTTTTACCTCGGTTTTAAGGTATTTTCATACGGTGTGAAGAAATGGGTAGTAAGCGTACCTTTATTCTATCTAGTCTTACGAGCCATTAGCCAGACACTCTGTGTTGAAAGAGACTCCCAACGAGGACAACATTTGGGTAACAAATAAAAGAGCTTTAGCAGACAAAGGGCAAGCATGGCGTCTGTTTTCTTACCAAAAAAACAATTCAATCTGTACTGTTAATCTACACTGTTTGTACATCGCTGCAGAGCGGTTTGATTGCTACCAGACATCTAAATGAATAAGTAAGAAAACAATATAAACTCTTTTTTAATTAAAGCAAAAAGTTGAACTTTTTGTTCGTATTGCAGCGCATATATAAAAGGAGTTTGGTCGAATGTTACTTGCACGAAGTATTTACCTACATATGAACATGATAAAAAAAGAGAAATAATTGCTAGAATAATTGCTTTACACACATTTTTGCCTTCTACAATAGTGGATCTTTCGTCAAAGATGGTTTATCCTATCTGTTTTGCTGATGACTTGATGGAAAGTCCAACGAAAGGGGCAACAATCCAAAAATAATTATTATTGCAGCTACCATCTGAACCATTGGCCTTATTTGTATTAATACAACATTGCAGACTGAATAAATGTTTTTTTAAATGCACCAAATATAAACAGCTTTGGAAAATATATGAATATAATAAGAACAAAATACATCTACCTATGAAACATAACAGAAGAGGTATTAAATTCTATAAAAAACTGATATTAATGGAAACCTGGAAGTCAGAAACACTGTTTTACAAAAAAAAAATACATTTTTTCTACCATGAAGGATAAGATAAAAATGCAATTAATATAATATTTTAAACGAAATATATAAATAGCAATATTATTACGTTTACTACTGATGGTTATTCGAGTTTTTGTGTATACGAGTTTTACTCAAATCATACATGAAAGTAAGGCATTCTACTTCTGCAGGCATATCAAGTAGCATTTAATGCAAAATTCTAGTCAAAAGAATTCTAATAGAATGAATGATTGAGCTATGAAAAACAAACTATCTTCTTAATGAAAAAAAACGAAAGAAAATGAAATATTGACAAATTTAAGTATGGACCTTATAATGCAATATAATTTTTAAGTCAACAAAAAAATCTTTTCGTACCGATAAAAATATAATTACTGGAAAACTTTGAAACGTTTCCAACCACCTGAAAATTAAAAAAAGCAGAAACAATATAGGAAAGTGAAAAGTAAAAGAATCGTAAAAGAGCAGGCTGCATCTGCTCTAGGACCAGTTGTAAGTAGTAGTTCAGAAGAATTCTTAACTTCAATTTTACATTAGCTCTCACCTCAATTAGTAAAAATATCTCAAAAATAACGATGCCGTTTACTAACAATAATGATCACATAGCCTCATACGAATCATATCATCTACTGCTTTTTCAATGGCTCTACAACTTCAGAAGATGCTTTCCTGCCATTATTGGGTTCCTTGACTTTTTATTAGTAATTGGATAGTCAGTCCCGGTCATATCCGATCTTGCCGTGTGAGAACCGACACAGCTATCGCTTCCCAATGGCTCCGAGCTACACCATCATATCATAATGTCAATCGATTAAAAGATTTTTATTTGTTTATCATATCTGACATATCTTAGATTTGACAAAATACTAGTAAGATATAATATGAAATATTGCAGCGAATTAAGCTCGCCAGGCTCCGGTGGGCTGGCCATGTCATGAGAATGGCACCGGACGACCCAGCCCGTAAAGTCCTTTTAGGCCGTCCACACGGACAGAGGAGGCGTGGTAGGCCCAAATTGAGATGGAGTGATGGCGTAGATGCGTCCGCCAGAACGGCCGGGATACTTGATTGGCAGACGACGGCGCTAGACCGTGAGCGGTATCGAGGATTGTTGCAGCAGGCCAAGACCGCGAAGCGGTTGTAGCGCCTGATAAGTAAGTATAATATGAAATAAAACGATATTAATGCGTCGTTTCCGCTTCTCAAACCGTCGCTGTAAGGGCTAAATTATTACTAAAGCACTAATGAATTTATATCATTAAAAAGCATAACACTTAACATTAAAAACACAATTATTTCATTACAAAGCTATCTAAAATACCATATCTTCTCTTGTTGAGATCATGAAGCACATTCCCGGAAGCTTTATAATTCTGCAAAGACACGTGCCTCACTGCACTAAGACAGACAAAAAAGACCCATTTCAAATCAGAGTCATATCAGCATCTTTGCATAACGCGCACAAGAGAAACTCGAGGCGCAAATGAACGGACCTGCAATGAATGAACCTGGCCTCGGCGAAGAGTGTACGTTTTCAGTGTTGTTTTGTACGTTTCATTTACCGTTTCGATCCGGGCCAGCTCAATCGGTCATCCATTCACTTACCCATATGAATATGCTTTTGCATTCCGGTTATGATTTCTCGTGGTTCCTCTGGTTTGCACCGTGCGCCGGGTTTCTTTTTCTCCCTCTCTGCCTTTCTCTCACATACTCTCCAAAAACGATCATATCATCTTCATTCAGTGATCTTCCACCGACGTTGCAATCGTCCGATCAGTTGAAAACAAACGGGTTTTCGTCTCGGACTATGGTGCTACGGTGGCTCCGGGTGATTTGTGTGCAAGCAGCAGTTTCCGTAACCTTTTCCGTCGGTGTACAAAAACGGTGTGCTTAACGGAGGAAGAATCGTGGCTTAAAGGTGAATCGGATTGGCTTCTCCTGTAGACAAGCTAAAACAAACGAAAGATATGTGAGACTCACTCACCAAGACAAACGGAGAAAAAGCACTAAAACACATCCAAACCGTAGCACGTTCCTAGATCAATATTTGACTGTATCCGTGCCTATTTACACCAACACCGACCTAACCCCAAGTCGTTACGAAGGTATACTAAAAAAACACACACACAAAGTGAGTGACATTCACCCTACATCGCGATCCGTACGCGACCGAGCGAACCGAGAGTAGGAAACGAAAGAAGAAGCAAAAAACGAAAGACTTCAACGAAGACAAACCAAGCGACGAACCGACCCACTGCAACAAAACGTTGTCGACCCAACTTTCGTACCGATTTGCCGATCGGTTTCAGACCGGTCGGTGGTATAACCACTTCCTCCTGACCCCACCGGACCGGCTCAACTAGCCCAGCCACCCCATACATCCCCATACACACGCCACTGGCCATTCCTCCCCCCTCCCCCGGGTTGGTCCACCCATTTGGCATAGGCTTCCGCCCCCTTTCGGCACGACTCGGCCGCTGGTACTAGGGCTTGCGGTGGTTGTTGATATTTCAAACAATATATTGTAATGATTATTAGTCGAGAGGCGACCGTCAAGATGAAAGCAGTGGCCAAGTTCAGTCTCAGTTTCCTAGTGCTCGTCAGTGTGATATTCGGTGAGTCGATTGTTGATACATTTCCTATCAGGGGAGTTTTTATGTGGATATAATAAGAAATAGCAAATAGTTAAAAAAATGTGAATATAAACAAGTGAACATTACAAATTTCGGCCAGTAAGGTATTGAAAATGGTGTAAAAGTACAAGCCTGCGTGAAGCTACAAACTGTGAAATCATTGTAAAAACAGGACTTTAACATAGTGGCTAATGATCATTACTGTTGAAAATATGTTCAAATTATTTAAGCAAAGTGCCATGATTTTCAAGATTCGTCGTCTAGCTCGCGTTGGCCACAACCCGATGAGTAAAATGCTTCCATCTGCGAATGAAATGTTATTTCAACATACTTTTTCTCATCAAAAATCTAATTCGTTTCGTTTATCACAATAAAAAGCTTCTAACAACAGCAATAAACATGCATTTGAAGCAACCAATCTTGTAATCCATTCCCCGGTTTCAACTGTGTGTGAACGCTTTAGAAAGTGAACCTTTTGCTTTACTCAACGATCGTGAAGCGGTGCGGTGAAAAATTATACTTCACCACTACCACAACACTAGTGCAGCCACTTACACCACCCACACTATACACACGGAAACGGCACGCGAAATCTTGCCCGAACGGTTCAGTGGTTCAGCATCGGTACAGTTGGCATGCTCAACGGAACCAATAAAGAGTCACTCTCACTGGCAGCGAAACCGCACAAGGAAGGGGATGGTTTGTGCAGTCTATTGCTTCCTATTGTATGCACCAACACAAACAAAAAACCAACACAATGCTTCCAACGGTATGCCAAGGTTTGGTTCACTTTCGTGCACCGAACAAATTTTGCACCTCTAGTTTACGTCACATTGTAGGATCACGGTTGACAAATCATTGTCTCACACTCAACCATTGCCCGGACGATCGTTTACCCCGTTCGGCAGCTTATCTTCATACCGAAAACCGGTATCAGTTTTGGAGTGAATGTGACATAAGCCACCATCAAAACACGTTTGATGTTGGGGAAGATTTCACATCGTTGGCCTCTCCGTCCAGCATCGTGCCCATTTGGATGGTATCGGGCTTTCGGGCTATCAAGCGCACCTTAAAACAAATACACACACGCACACACTCACAGCGAAGCAAACCAACATCAAATGGGAAACTGTGGTCTCCGAAGGTCGTTTGGTCGATGGAACCGGGACGTAAGAAACAAGCGACGGGAAGCACTGGCAACGGCGGCGCAAGGACAACTGGGTACCGCAGATTTCCTGCCTGCGTAACCTTGAGCGCTTTGCACACGCACACTCACCGGTTTCTCTCCACTGCTTTCGCTTTATCATTCATTGTCTGAAGTGCTGGAAGCAACTGCGAAGTTGTTACGCTCGCGAAAGGTTAACGTACGCTTTTCGTGTGCAATTAGTCTGCCCTGACGGGCGGTTGGGTTTTGCAGCATGAGCAATGGAAGGAGAGGATCCTCTACGTCAATCACTGGCTCGTAAGATGACGTGTTAGGAGATGATCGGTCGGGCTTTGCCCAGCTAAACACCGTAATGAACGCTTGCGGTCAATTGAAATCAGTCAAATTTAAGTGCAAGTTAGCTTGCATAGCATTGGACGCAAATTGACGCTAAAAGGCCTTGAGGATGCGATATTTTGCAAATTTATGTTTTTTGACAGTCTCACCGAATTTCGTTTATTAAATTAATTTGAATCTAAGATATTGATTATAATAAGATATGCTGGTTATAATATAGCTAAATCATAAAAAGTGTTACTTGTATTGAATTTATATGTGAGTAATATTGGTTGATTTTGACATAAAAAGTGGATCTTCGGTAAACCACATGCATGGTAACAAAACTATCTCTGTAAATGCTATCAACCCTTCTCCATAGTAATATAAAAGTGTTTCAAGTTTTTCGACAGATAAATTCTTTGGCACTTGCTCACCATTCTTTGCAACGGTTTTTTTTTTTGTAATAAATGATTATTGTATAACATTTAAAAATACTTAACATAATAACTTTACCAACAATGTGTAATTATTATCATTTCTATTTGGAGATTGATAAGAGCTATAAAATTAATCTCTGCTTTGGGTGACACAATTACTAAATTATGAGATGCTCCAATTTTTTGTTTTATTCTTGGAAACCTCTCTTGACATTACCAACCCACCGGAGACTAACATGCGTGACGCTGTACAATATATTATGTTATATTATTAAATTCAACAGATCATGAAAGAGCCCTTCGAAGCGACAAATTTTTACTACTAAACTAAACTCAAGACACGGATAAATAAAACGGATCAAAGTCGCGAATTCGGGTGCGGCGTTTGTCTATCTTAAGTAATAGTCTAGCACGGAGTGATCTCGGCGGGATGTATAGACAGAGTCGATAAAGAAGCACCGGCGACACAATTCAATTGACGAGAATCAATGCGAAAAACAGTCTCAGTGCGTTACAACTAAGCTGATTTAGTGGCTCAACACCAAGTAACGCACAGCGTCCAGCATAATTCTGCGGTAAAATTCAAGATCGCAGCATAAACCGAGTTAATTTACGCTGGATAGATTAAATAGTTAGATCATCGTACAGCTCGTAGAGCTTGTCATTCAGGGGCTAAAAACCCTTCTGGAGCACATTCCTCTCGAGGTAGTGTCATCAGCTTTGGACGAAATCCATGTCTCAGAGGCAATTCTATAGTATCTAAAAATATCTTTAAAAATCGATTCACCAACGATTGTAATCTGAAGAATAACGAGTGAATGAAATGTGTAATGTAATAATCAACTAAAAATAATAATTAAAATACAATTACAATTGTATTTTAATACATACAATTAAAACAATCAAAAGCTTCGTCATGTTATGCCCCCAGATGCAGGCACTATTCTGCCGATTCACGTGTGAGAATGCTAAATCCACAAAAGCTGTTACCTTTTAAACCATTCATAAACCATTCATCTAATCGTAAATAAAGGTTCTTTGTGAATTATAATGTGAATTTCAATACACAAAAAAATCCTTTAGCATCAACGAGTCTGTTGGTTCTTGTTGAAACACGGAGACTAGTTTGTAGGTCTGTCTGTGAAATTTGAGTTACCTTTTTATACTACATATAATTTATCTACCTACCTCGCGCAGTAAAACCTACACTTCCTTTTCGGATGCCTGTTGCGAAAACCGAAAACGCCATAACGCGATCGCTTAGAACAAACATAGCTCAACTATTCAACTGTTGATATGTGCCTTTGTACGAAATCATAGTAGTTACAGCAATCATAAGAATAGCAATAATAATTATCGTTAATGTTATTACAGTTAAAAAAACACTACACCTAAAGACCAGCTTTTGCCTTACCACACGCTACATTTACTAACAGGATTCATCGGCGAACCGAACGGACACCGGTACGCTTCGGCAAAGTCGCGCGAATTCGACAGCGGCCCAATCACGCGAATAATGCCGGGCGAATGAACCGACGATCGGATTTTGGTCAGCGCGTCCTCGGGCCGCATCGAACCGCACCAGATCTGGGCGTAGTTGAGAAAGAACAGCTGATCGTGGGTCATGTTCAAACCCGGCAAATCCGGTTCCGACCCGTACTGGCTCACCCACTTGCGGTAGGCCTAAAATCAAAACAGACGCGATTACAATTATTGAACCACACACCCAATTGCAATCGATAAAGTTCGAGCGGTTAGACGGCCACTCCTGCTCACCCGATACGACTGCTTGAGACCTCCGTTGTCGGCAATGTTTTCGCCCTGCGTCATCCGGCCATCCATGTAAAGTCCTACCTCGTCAATTTTGTAACGCGAATACTGATCGATGATGCATTGGGCCCGCTCGCGGAATGTCTTTATAGTGGCATTGTTCCACCATTGCATCATGTTACCGTCCTTGTCAAACTGACGGCCCTTGTCGTCGAAACCGTGGGTTATTTCATGACCAATCACCACTCCGATGCCACCGTAGTTGAGCGATTTCGGAAAGTTTTGGCTGTAGAACAGAGGCTGAAGGATACCGGCAGGAAATACTAAAAAAACGAGGAAACAATCATTAAATGGCAAACACCTTAGCTTCTTAGTAGATGAATCTGCTTACCAATATCATTCTTGTTGGGATTGTAGAACGCGTTTACTACGGCCGGTTCCGTAGCCCATTTGTTCTTGTCAACCGGTTTGCGCAGCAGCTGCAGATTTCGTTCAGCTTCCCATTTCAGAATGCTTAAGATGTTTTCCAAAAACAATCCACCGTGTATCGTAAGCTGCAACGCGTCGAGAGATAATATGATTAATTTCACCACCTTCAATCTCCACTCGTTGGGACGCTTCACACCGTGGCCCAGCCCTTACATTAACGTACTCCTTCTCCAGCTCCTCCGCATTGGTCAGTATGTCCGGATAGCCGATCCGTTCGTTCATCGCATCCGCCTTCTCCTTCGCGACGGCCCGCGTCTCATCGTCCATCCAGTCGATATCGGCCAGCAGCTCATTAAATGCCTCCCGTATCGTGTGGATCATGGTGAGAGCCGTCTCCTTGCTTTCCTGATTGAAGTTGTCCCGTATAAACAGTGCCCCGACGGCCATGCCGAGCTTCTTGTTTGTCCACTCGACACACTGGGACCAGCGGTTGCGCTCCGACTGGATGCCGAGCAGCTTCCGCCGAAACTCGACGCGCTCCTTCTGATAGTCATCGATCATGTGCGTCATAATCGACATCACCAATCGCCAGATGGCGTAGTTGTGCACGATTCTCCGATCGGTGTCTCGCAGTATCTTGCCCAGCTCCACCAGATAAGGCATCGCGTAACTCACGATCGATTCGTTCGGGTGTAGCTGCACCGTCCCAAGAGTGGTCTAAAACAAAAGAAAAAGTCACAAAGAAGCACGCACATGCATTATTAGCATCGTGGTGAAGCTTTCGTGACACCGAAACTGGCACACCTGTAGATACTCCTTCCAGTTGATCTGTGGCACCCGGCGCTGCAGCTCGGGCAGGGTAATCTTCGTGTAAATGGCACTGGTATCGTGGCGATCGGCCTCCGGTAGCGTCGCGTTCGCTAGCCGCACCTCAAACTCGACGATCCGCTGCAGCTCCTCGGCTGCCTTGTCCTTGTCCGCACCCATCAGGATCGCGATCTGTGTCATGTACCGGTGGTACGCCTTCATGTCGCCCTCGCTGCTCTCCTTCAGATAGTAATCGCGCGACGGCAACGCCAACAGCAGCTGATCAACCTGTGCCCGTTGCGGTGCATAAGCGATAGTTGGGTTAAAGGTTTGCTCATACTTTGTGCATAAATTAGCCGCCTCAAGTACGGCGAGCGCGGTGACGGCCTCTGCCTACCTGTATGATGTTCATGGAGGAGTTCTTATCGTCCGCACCGACGTACAGCTCCACCAGCCCCGGTTCGTCGTATTCGCCCGTTAGCTTACCGAGCAGATGCTCGATGCTACTGCTCGGAACAGTCCAGTTTTTCTCTATCACCGGCCAACCACCCAGCTTCTTCAAGGACTTTCTTAGTGCCTGCACATCCAGTATGCGAATTTGCTCTGTGTTCAGTTATTCGTGGGGAAAAAAGAGAAGAGAAAACAGCACCTTAATGGGACGGACACACTTTAAACACGCGTCGACTGCATCTCCGCTCGCTTACCAAGGTTCATGCAGCTCTTGTAGAAGGCTTTCGCTTTCTTTGTCGCCCGGTTGTCCTCCTTGTTGACCGGTTCCTCCAGCACGCCCTTCAGTATGGCTTGCTGCTGATCTGCAAGTACCTTTGGTCGTTGGCGGATCGCACCGGAACCCATTAGCGCGCAATATATATGTAACGAGAAGGTGAGTGAAAAATACTCCAAGTAATCCCTCCGGTATCATCAATCATCCGCACTACACTCTACACAGTATCCCCACCTCGAACGTACTGATAGAGCTGCGATCCTCCGGTATCACGTGCATCTTGTTCCACGTACCGCACGCGAACTGGAAAAAGTCCTTACAGGGATCCGCCGTCCGATCCATGGCGGCCAGCAACGATGAAGCTGCAACGAAAATATGCATGAAAAATGATGTTTTAAGCTCAACACTTTCCAGCTACAGCGCTGGCACAAAAGAGCAGATTTGCCATCCGTCTATCGGTCCTTGAGGAACGATAATATTATAATTTCTCATCTCGGTCCTCAAAAAAACAACCTCGGCTCCATTGGCAAACATTTCGGGGGGACATGCCTGGACGATGATGGACGAGTGACGATGCTGCAGGACCTGCTAATTCCATCAGCAAACGATTCAATTATGCAACTAATTTTCCACTCTACCGCTTGCTTATTGCAACATCTTCCATCCATACATCCGACGGAATGGACAGAATTCCCATTTGCGCTCCCGTGCTCCGACAGTGCACCTCGTAATGGGTAGATACGCGCCTCAGGAAGTGCTGCACTAGGATGCCGGGATGTGATTAATGACTTGTTTAACGGCACATCCGGGCACACTGAAACCCTACTGCCAGTGGTGCATCGGCAGCCGGCACTGCATCAGTCTTCCAACTGTGACCTTAATTTATCTTCCCCCTTCCGGAATGTACCCTTCAAACTCACCTGTCCTAACGCACTCGTCCGTCAGGCAAATGTTACTATCCCGCCGGGACTCGTCCGTTACGGAGCATCCCGGTGCGAATGGATCACCGCCACAGGCCTTCCCGTCCAGCTGTCGGTAGCGACCAATAAGATAGACCAGCAGGATGCCTATAAGGATGCCCACCACGAGCATCGTACCGCCGAACACTGTTGGCCGTGCGAAGACTGCCGAAAGCCTTGGCCCCAGCAAACCACGTCCGGGTGTTATGCTACGCGGGTTCTTTCCACTACCAACACCACCTGCACCACCACCACCACTACCACTTCCACGACTTCCCTGCCGATCAACGGCAGCCAGGGTACTAGTTTTAGTGGCCATACCGGGACCTCCGAAGTTCACTACCACCGGAACCGGTACTGCACGGTCAGCGTTACCGGTTCGCAAAAGCAACGGTCCCGATGCTTCCACATCACCGACACCGGTGCCACCGTGTGCTGTACTAGGGACGGCCGTCCCTAGTACCGTGCCCTCCTCAACGTCTGTCCTTAGCAGATACCCATTTACCGGATCCATCGGAACTGTCGTTTTATCACCATTTCGCGTGGGCAAATGAAGCTCCTTAAGGGCTTCCATCGCGTCCGCTCGTACGTGCCGGACTTGCTCCGGCCGTTCACTTCCGGTTGTGGTCACTTGCTAAACGCTACTGACGGCTACGGACCAAATCGTTCTAGCTCACCTCACCACGCTCGCACGCTCTGGCACAATCACTCTCCAGCGCTCACGCTCATCACACTCGCGCACAAGAAAAACGACGCACACACAGTGCTGTGCGAAACATGTACAGCCTACTGTCACTACTGTTCACAGCGATCACTTTCGTACACGCTCGTTAAAACACTCCCGCTAAACTCGACACACTTCCTGCACGATCGTACCGATTCGGCGAATTCCCTTCTCGACGTTATCGTTGCGTCGATAATGATTATGTTATGGCGCCGGCACCATCCTGATGCTACCAGCATCTTTACAGCTTCTTCACTCGTGCAACTGTCGTTTCGACAACCGTTCTCGCGCACCGTTCTCGCGCGTTCTCACGCACGCTAGATAAATGTGTCGAAGAACACCGCATGCTCACGCTCTCTCCCATGCGAGCTTCGCTTGCGTACTTAAGCTGCAGCTGATTAAACTCGTACGCGTACAGCTAGTAGACGACCGCCACCGTGTCTGCTACCGGTACCGGACGATTGGCAGGCAGCTGCTGCTGTCACCAGACGTGATCGTTGAATATATTTCTTCGTGCTCGATCGTAGTGCCGATCGGTGCTGGAAGGTAGCTGAAGTACTGGAGCAATGTTTGGATATTGAATCGGAGAACCTGTCGTAACACTCAACACGGGACAATCTAGAGAAACACAAACAGTGAACAATATATTACAGAGAACAAATCTTAGAGAAGGTAATATGGAAATGTAATACGACTTTGATAGACCTTGAGCGATTGATTCGTTTTACAAATCACCGCTGGGAAATATCGGAATAAGAATTGGATTTCTTATCACTTCAAACACGTGGTCGAACTGTATCGTTAAAAATAGTCCACCACTGTGTGTATACATGTATTTAACTATCTCTCCAACCTGTTGCCTACCGGGCCTTTCCAACGGATCGATTACAATGGTCGACGATTGTTTCGTGACCACCCTGAACTGGCTTTAACAAACGGTTAAAAACTTCAATTTGCACGACGTCAAAGCGAGTTTTATGAATGGAATAGAACGAGGAAAAAAAGATGAAAACAAATCGAAAAAAAAACCGTTCGCTGGCCATGATGTTAAAAGGGTTCTATACCGCAGTTAGATCGATTCGTTTAATTTCCGTTCTCCTTGTCACTAATCAAACTAGCGCTGTCGGAAACGGAAGACAGCACTGTCCAAATGGCCTAGCGCATTCGTTCACGCTACTAGCACCATGGGAAACTGTATCAGTAGGTCAGTGGGACATCGGTACCGGAAGTTGGGGACAAAAAAAAACCTTTTTCCATACCGAACCTTCCAGGAATGAACTTCCGAAGCAAGATAGGGAGTTACGACGTGTTGTGTCCCCAAGCTCCATATCCTTTACACGAACAAGTTGCAAATCGTTTAATCGATAATTGTTGAACTCACACACAGTCACGGTTATCCTTGGTAATGTCGTCCAAGATGTAAATATTTTACGACCTATCCCAATCACTAACAATCGATCGTCGATAAGCAAACAAACTTTGCCAATTTAATTCTCGTATATGAAAACTAATATCATCATCAGTTGAAGTTGCTTCAGAAAAGGACGTCACAGAATAACAACAAAACGCCAGCAGGTACATGCGGACACGCACACACAGGTTTGTTCCATCCAAGAAGCACACCTGCTCAAATGTTTGGAGGCTCGTAAATATGTTCCAACCTGTTGAATTTTCATCGAACAGTAGACGAGCCTTTTTCCTTCGTCCTGCTGGATAATACGCGTAGTGGTGTACCACTCACTCACTCACACTAGCACTGTCACAGAGATGTGTGTTGCTAGACCGTTGCTACTAACACAACCACAACCATTATTCACTCAACTTTGACTGACAGTCGGTTCGATTGGTTTCGGTGTGTGTTTGCGTGCACTAAAGAAGTTACTTTGTAAAGGCACCGTAGGACACACTCGCCCTCGATATGTGATGTCACGAACAACGTGATACGACACGTCTTTTAAGTAAGCTTTTCCGGATGTGCCAGCAAAGCGACTGTTTGGCGGGTGTGAGCGTTCACGAATCACGGGGTTCCTTAAACCATTACTTGATTCGCGTATGTCTGTGGTATATTTTTACGTACGAAGTCAGGCTGATACAATGTAACTCACGGGGTGGGATAAGTTTTAGGAAAAGCAGAAATCACACGGAACTGCAGAAACGGTGACCGTCGACCGTCGGTCAAGGCAGATGACAAAGTGCCACTCTCGTTTTCATCCGAATGTGGTGTACGATCATGCGCACTGGGCATCAGCGCTTCATCATCATCACCATCATCATCACCAACATCGTCATCATCTGTCCCCCATCATCAGTAACATCTGTAACACCATTGTACCATTAAAGGATAAAATAATCAACAAGAGCGTGTGCTGCACGACCAACCAGCAGTAGCTCCCAGCTCTGGAGGATTCGTTGCGGAACGGCCATTTGTTGGTATTGAAGAAACCGTGCCTAGCCGTGTTGTTTGAATGTTCAAGTAGCTCTAGACCGCGTGTCTACTGCTTTAGCCACTCAGGGGCATCAATCACCCAACAAACGCGCGCTCATCATTAAACCATAAACGACATAACAATAACACGTCAAGCTGATCCCACTTATGCTTAATATAGGTGGCGGCAAAAATACACACCACGACATGCCGGTCACATTCTTTTCGGGCCTCCTTTTCTCACTCACACACACATACACACACACACACTTAGAATCTCTATCACACACTTCAGTGTTATTATCGCAGCACATCACGCCGTAGTACATTGACAAGCTGTTAATTCGCTTTTGACAGCGCTGGCCTGTGCGAAGAATCGCCTGAGCGCCGAGATGATTTCCGCCGCGAATTCCTTTTGTTACACTCTATTGTCATCTTGTCACACCATCTTTTGCCGTACAAGCCGTATTACACCCGTTAGAACACAGCGTACTCAGGCACGTCGGTGTGGTGGTCGGTTAATTTACGGGCTATTAGATCCGCCTGGCGCGGTGTGTACGCGGATCCTGACAGCCAACCAGCCAGCCAGGAGCTAGAACTACTGGAGGGACGTTAATTAGAAGTTTTATGACAAAAATGAGGCGTCGACGGTAGAGTCGTCGTACTCGTTGGTGTACTGGCAAAGGCAAGTGTGGATGTGGAAAACGACGGAACAACACACTCATTTCGCATACGGAAAGGATACGGCATAAGGCGCATTGGAGAGGTACTTGCAGTGTCAACAAATCGCACTAATGAGCTGCTTTCGTCGCGCTCGTTTCCACTCAGTAAATCCCATCCACCCCGAGCAGGATCATTGTGAATCCTGTTTTCGCACACACGAACTCTTTTCCACACACACACATACACTCATATGCACAAGGCACCACGGGTCGGTGAAGGTGAACCGCTTTTGATGTGGACGACATTAAACGCTCGCAAGGATAACAACAGCACAAGGACGACGGAATCCTCCTGCCACACGTACACACCTACTTACAGCCACGTTTCTTTGTCGTCGTGACGTGAGTTTCACTACGCTTTGCTGGGCGTTCGGCTTTAATTGCCAGATTGAACTTTCTTTCACTGGTTAAACCGGATCGTTAGACCGAACGTAACGCGGCAAACAAGCAAAGACAAAAAAACGACCCCCAAAAAAACTAAAACACTCAGCAACCGACAGCGTATATTCTTCTCCCCCGAAAAAAGCACACACGACCAGCACGGCGCAACGTTCGTATCTGACAGCGCGCGCGAAGCGAAGAAGACGACATCGTCAGAGATTACTCGCGCGGGCATCGGCGCTACGGGTTTTCTCGCGGCATTCGAGAAGCGAAACCCCATGGCCTGCCCATTTCCCGTTTGCCAACGCGCCGCCATTGCCTCTCCGCAGTTTCTCTACACGCGCCTAATGCGTCGATGGGTATCGCACATGTTTTTGGGGTACCCAACCGTACGGTAGTGGTGTGCGTAAACACACGCTTTATACGCGGAAACTCTGTCGACTATTCGATTGCTCGTCGACATCCTTTTGGCGAACAACACGCGGTAACGTATAGAGCCAGTCGACCACCAGTCGACCTAACGTATACTATCAAGGAGGCATAGATGCGGTGAGATACAAGAAATACTCACTCACGCCCGACCGTTTCTCTGTCGCGCCTGTTTGCTCTCGTGCGTTGAGAGCAAAAAAGAGCGAGGACACGATTCCGATGCGTTTTGCGTTGGAAATCGTGCATATTTTGTAACGTTAACTGCCAAGAGCACGTTTTATAATTTCACAAGGTGGGATTTTTTTTGTTCAATTTGAACTATTACTTCAGACGACAAGGGATAAAGTAGCGGTGTGTAAGATTAATCCTTCTACGCAGAACTTGTGTTACTGCACCCTTTTTAATGCTTTGATATAATTGTTTAGCCGCCGTTAGCTCGCACAACCAATCATTAACAATGGTTCTTATTAATCGTTTCATTGCGTAAATTCATTCTTCCCTGCTTACCCTTTTAACACGGTCATTCTCGATTTCTTCCTATTTACTGTGGACCAATATTTGCGTATGGGGTTTTACAGCGTCAGTGGCACAACCGATCAAAGGGGGCACGTTGTGCACCGAAAACTGTAACGTCCCATTACATTACATCCCCCGGCGTTGTTATTATGTCGAGCTACGAATCCGGCAGCACATATGCACATCACACCACAACACCATTACATTGGATTGCTACGTCGAAAGGGGATTAAATATATTTGGCATAAAATTTTGTTTTCTCCCTGTTTCACACTGCCAGGGACAAAGAAAAACGAATCCTTTTCAGGGTCATACGTTATTGGCCATTTTTCCTGCTGCTTCGTTCGTTGAGCATACGTATAGAGGGGCTTTTGTTAATGTTACGCAATTAGTAAATCAAACGACAAAGGACTCGCTAGGGTGTTATGAAACCATTCTTGAAACGTTTAACATCACAACCAAATTGCTGGAAACCAAGCGATTGGATTGTAATACGTTCCTTCCTTACAATGTTGCAGCACACGAAATCGTGCCTTAGAAATTTGGCTTTATCTACTCTAGTTCATGCTAAGCAAAGCGTGTCCAAATCCTGTTTCTCGCCTTTCTCGTTATCAGAAAAGGTTCTACCTATTTTTAATATCGACGCGCACCGCTAATAATCATGACGTCACTGTTATTGATAAATAATCATGTTCGTAATCCACTCCCTCCCCAAACTTTCCTCGCTTCTCACGCTTTCCGTCAAGCCTTCAAACCAAATTTTCGAAGCCCTAACACGTTGTGAGTGACTCGTTTGCTAAGCGACATTCTCATGCGTAAGCAGATTACATTTATTGTATCATCTCACTCATCTTCACTAACAACACGTCGCATTCTCACGAGCCCTCTGGCTCTCTCGCTCGCTCGCACGCTCGCACGCTTCACTATGGTTGCCTAGTAGCGGTTCGGTTCTGTACCCTTGACAGTCAAATCTATTTTGAGGTTGATTAAATTGGCAAATAATTGGCAACGGATCGTAATGTATCGGTTGCAATCAGCGTCTGCTGATCGGGTTAGAGGTTGGGCGAAAATTTTTCTGCAAAAAAAAATTACAAACACGAAGGTAGTACAAGTTGCTGCACCTTTACACATTCAAATAAATCAAATAATACCGCATTTTTTAAACAAAAGTTCTGTGCACTCCCCCGAACCGTTTCCCGCACATCCGTTGTAGATGTTTACACAACTGTTTCAACCGGCAGTGCATGTGTTCGGGTTCGCAGTAAACTAAATATGCGCTATCATCGAACGGAAGACCTTCTCTTTTCGATAGAAAATTTAACCAAAACGCCAAAATTGTAGTTAATAATCGCGTTTCACATTCCACGATATACGAAAAATAAAAACACCACAACCAAACGCATAAAACCGGTAGATTGATCAGTCGGAAAACCGGTCCACAAAACAACCGGTGTTGGCACGTGTAACGAACCACAATGGTTCGTTACCAACGGTCTTCGGGTTTCGAAGATGACAGATTTAATGCGTGCCACACATTCCCTCCACCACTGGGCGGCAATTTTGGGAACGGCCGTCGCAAACTAGCGTCGATCAAACGACTCAAAAATCACTCGTACAGGTGATCGGAAGCATGCTTTAAAATTAGATCACTTCAGTTCGGTGATGTACCGTGTGCCATCTAATTGGTGATGCATTCAAGGTGTGATACCCTCAGCACATGTTGTTGGCACTATTAAACTACGCTAAACGGACGTCAGAAAATAATTCACCATGTTACTTTTTTTTCCTGTCCTTTTTCCTATGAAACTTCTGTTAGACTAGTGACGTAAGGGAATGATAAATAAAATGTACGAATCATCAAAAATTGTGCGCTTTCAAAACAAGCGTTTAACGCTGTTTAATAGCGCTAATTGTATGAACACGTTTCTTTACAACTTCCTGCAGCCGCTGTGGCTGAAACAATTCAGTCAGTCAGACCGGGTGGTGTAACATGGGTGTGCATGGCACGAAAAAGATCACGGTCACACATTGTGCGAACAGGGTACCCCAAAGCCATTTCAAGCCTTTTGTTCACGGGAATGCATCAAAACAACCATACTGAAATCTCGTGACATAATGAGGATATTCTTATCAAGATAAAAAAGATCTAAAAATAAACTATCAAGGGCAGCAATCGTTACTCAAGGAAGACGACTCTTCTGACCAAAAAAAAAACTCGAAACTAACTGGTTTTGTTATAGTTTTGTTTTCTCCAACTCTTCTGCCCTTTTGTGATGCATTTTGTTGCCCAGTTTTATAGACCAAATTGACTGATAAAACAAGAAACGAAACGGCTCACGCATATCAATGATAAACTGGCTATAGCTGCAATTTCACGGTTGCAGTCGGTGCATAAAAAAGGTCACCTGCTTCCATCTTCCCGATCAGCACGCTTAAAAGGAAACATCGAAAGAACAGGTTGCACAACAGCGAACAGGCCAGCCGTTGTTTGGATGATTAATTTGGCTGATGAGATATTTGTACAGCTTTTTTGTTGCTTTGGTAATGATTTAAGAGGCAGTAAATTACAGTATTACAGTAAGTTGCACAACATGACGTCTTTTTTGTACGACCGATCACCACAATGTACCGTACTGTACAAGGTTCTCCATGCACTTCGCGACGGACTATCCCCGTTATCCTTTAAATTTCACCTTTTCCCAATAATAGTACAATAACCAATAATTCATTTTTATATCATGCAAAAACAAAAAAAAAATGGAACAATATTACAGGTAAGAGACGAAAGAGGTCCAAGAGACCCAAAGTCTCTCAAAACGCTACAAACAACAACAACTTCGCGACGGACCATGCTTCAGTTAAGGGAATGTTCGTTCTTTCAATTTTATTTCACATACACTTTGTAGCTTATAGCAATCTCTGCATTTTTTCTTAAGTGAAAATTATGCTTAAATTTTTTTCGTAAACTGACATTTTTCATAAGAAAAATTAGATTGCATATTAATCTAGTTATTTGTTGCTAGATACGTGAGTGAAGAAGATTTATTATAATAACTTCATTTTAATTGCCTTTATCGATTTTTTTTTCACCAATAACCACTGCAGTATGGAAACGTTCAACTACCAAAACACACAAACTGTACAAACATTGTAAATAAACACTGTTATAAAACACTGAACCAATCTCACATCGTACTCTAGAGGTCTCGCCCAACACTAGTGGCACACACTTGTCGAACCACATCCGAGCACGACCGGCTCATAATTGCACGACCGGCACCGTTGCAACCCTTAGGAGGACCGCCTCGAATCCTCCAAGACCTTGATATTTATTTTTGCGACGTCCAGACCGGCTGCGGCCAAATCCCCTTCCATTCCGGTAGCCCTACAACCCTTCGCACCGGTTCGCACCGCTAAGTTTAGCGAGCATGTGAAAATCGTTTAACGTGCCCGTCCCTCACAGGCAAAGCGATATGGGTTGCTACTAATTGAAAGTGAAATTTCGTAAACCACCGTTACCCCTTAACGGAA
>KZ061911.1:23850-86731 GCA_002091835.1 Anopheles maculatus | reverse complement strand
GAAGAGCGTAAACAGCGCTTAATTATCTACCGTCGCTGACCAGCCCGCACCCCGCCTGTGTTGCACTTGCTGTCGACAAGTGCATCGCCGCCAAAAGGACCGCTGGAGGGTGGCCAACTCTGGAGCATACACCGTGCGGCCCGCTAGATCATTGATCATTGCGACGTCGTTTGCAAGGGCGGGGGGGTTTGCGATCATATTTTTAGCATCTTGCGCCTGTGGCATTGAGTGATGGCTTCGTTTTGCATCCTGATGTCAGTGAGGGAAAATATTATTTATTTATGACCACCCTGTATCGATGGGGACACCGATGAATGGCGAATCGTTGGATCGGTGTGATTGAAATAAATGAATGAAGAAAATCATTTTTGATCATCTGTGTTCGCTCTTCCCTTTGCAGGACTATCCACTGCCCAAACGCAGCTCCGAAGGCAGTATGAGCTAAATCGACGAACACCGGGCAGTGGACCGGCTGTCCGCAACCGTGAACCCGCAGCTTCCGATGCGCCCGTCCGTAGTCCGGTAAGACAACAGGGTCCGGTACAGGCGACCGCGTCGGACGAGATCGATCCAGAACTGTCGGAGAACTGTCCCGAGCCGAACGGTTACTTTGCGGATGCAGAACAGTGCGATAAGTATTATCAGTGCCGTGATGGACAAATTACGGAGAAGCTATGCCCGGACGGTATGGTGTTCAACGATTATGATTCCGATCAGGAGAAGTGTGATCTGCCGTTCAACATTGACTGCAGCAAGCGTCCGAAACTGCGTAAGTAGCTGTCAATTTAATGCAGAAATTCTGATCATGGTACCAAAAATGCAATATTGATAAAAATGTAATTAAAGTCAGTTGTACAATAAATCCAAAAAGTGCAGAAAGAGTAATGCACATTTTAAAGCAATTATGATAGCTAGACACTTAATGAAAAATGGTTTTTATGGAATATTCGGAAGGATATCAATGAAGCGTTATTGTTACTTACATAAAATAACTAAAAAAGCAATTAAAGATGCGAATATGTGGCTTCAAAATTATCAATTCTTAAGAGATAAGTGACATATTTTTGTGCAGATTAAGGTCCTAGATTAAAACTCTTTGCGTCAATATACAAGTCTACACTTTTTAAGCTGTTAAAAGACGTTTAGAATGGAATATATGTATTTAATTATCACTTAAACTGATGCCGTGACCAGGATAATACCTTGCTTCGCATTTAATACATTAACCATAACTTTCAATTTGTCTCTTATTGTACAGAAACCCCGATACCTTCACTGCACTGTCCCCGCCAGAACGGTTACTTTGCCAGCGAAACAGGAGCGTGCGATAAGTTCTACTACTGCGTCGATGGTATGTTCAACATGATCACCTGCCCTGAAGGATTGGTATTCAATCCACGCACCGGTATCTGTACGTGGCCGGACGAGGCACAGAAGAAGGGCTGCTCGTCGGAGGACGTGTTTAAGTTTACCTGCCCGAAGGTGAACGAAACCGAGGCCGCCACCCATCCACGGTATGCCGATCCGGACGATTGTCAGTTTTTCTACGTATGCATCAACGGTGAAACACCGCGCCGCAATGGTTGCAAGCTCGGACAGGCGTTCGACGATTTGGCCAAACACTGCGAATGGGCCCGTAAGGTGCCGGATTGGTAAGAAGGCTTCACACTAACTTACGACACTTGGAGATCATTCTAAATTGTCCATTCTTTTCGCAGTGCCGATTGGTATAAGGATCGTCTTACCGATAAGCAGCTGGAGGATTTGGAGAATCCTCCAACGCCGAAACCGAAGCCGGCAAACAGCCCGTCGAAGGTTTCTCGTCGTCGTCCATCAAAACGACCGAAACAACCCGTCGATGATTCGGAGTAGGTTCGATTTGGTCGAACTCTGACACTCGACACTGGGAGCGAGGAAAGGGTTATAATGGGGGGAAAAAATATTGTTAACTCCATGAAGCTGGAACATGGAGCAGTGTGGCGTAAAATACTCGTGTGTGAAATGTTTCAGGTGGTATGTTGAATAAATGTATTTTAAACCTAAACTGCCCATCGAAAGATATTGATATTTTGTGGCGTGAGGAAAAAAAATAACGATTTCATGTTTCGTGAGGCACAATAATTATAGCATGTCCCCTAAACTACACTGATTATCACTTAGCACTTACGTGGCAACGAACCACGCAGCACTACAGTGAGTTTTTCTACGTATGCATCAACGGTGAAACACCGCGCCGCAATGGTTGCAAGCTCGGACAGGCGTTCGACGATTTGGCCAAACACTGCGAATGGGCCCGTAAGGTGCCGGATTGGTAAGAAGGCTTCACACTAACTTACGACACTTGGAGATCATTCTAAATTGTCCATTCTTTTCGCAGTGCCGATTGGTATAAGGATCGTCTTACCGATAAGCAGCTGGAGGATTTGGAGAATCCTCCAACGCCGAAACCGAAGCCGGCAAACAGCCCGTCGAAGGTTTCTCGTCGTCGTCCATCAAAACGACCGAAACAACCCGTCGATGATTCGGAGTAGGTTCGATTTGGTCGAACTCTGACACTCGACACTGGGAGCGAGGAAAGGGTTATAATGGGGGGAAAAAATATTGTTAACTCCATGAAGCTGGAACATGGAGCAGTGTGGCGTAAAATACTCGTGTGTGAAATGTTTCAGGTGGTATGTTGAATAAATGTATTTTAAACCTAAACTGCCCATCGGAAGATATTGATATTTTGTGGCGTGAGGAAAAAAAATAACGATTTCATGTTTCGTGAGGCACAATAATTATAGCATGTCCCCTAAACTACACTGATTATCACTTAGCACTTACGTGGCAACGAACCACGCAGCACTACAGTGAGTGACAGCTAGAAACACGCACCTGGGTAGAGCAGTAAAAAAAATAAGCAACCGAAAGATCAAATTGTTATGAAAATATTTACAATATTATAAGTTGAATGCAATGTATCCAAAACAGGATATCAACATGCTCAACCAACAAGAAAATACTAAGAAGAAACGAAACTCTTATCAAAGACCGGGCGTCTCCATGCATTTTCGATACACCACGTGTTTAACTAGGTTTTTAGATTTTTGTTAAGTCCCCTTTACGCTACTAAACAGTAATCCATCTACCAATTCACATAGAAACGATCTATGATTTAAACAACAAGAATAATTACACACGTTTTAACCACACTATAAACCATGAAATGAATGTACATTTCCAATAACCAACAGTCGTAAATCATGAGCTTTTATCTTTTGCTCCTCCTTGTGTGTTATAGCTGTCACGTTTTTCTTCAATATAGCACCCGCTTCAAGTGTGAATACATAAATAACTACACCACTTAGCAGCTGACATGTAGCTTGCCTTATTACCGGCAAGTAAATTATAGCTCTTTTTATCGCTTCCATTCATGAGCGAGCTGCGCGTAGGTTTATATTTTATCGTTTGTTGCTCAGCTCCCTAACATTCGTTTTCTTTTTGGTAGATTTTAAATCACAATCACTTTTATTACCAATTCCCGACACAGCGAGTGACAACGTGTGATGAGTTTGCAAGCGAAATCACCACCACCGAGTGGAAGAAAACGGGTGGAAAAACATATTGGACAGCAGGATACGAACGGACCAATAGGATGGTTGTTGCGACTGTTCAAGTCCATCAGCACGTTTGTGCTCATCTTTCTCGAGCAAGGTGCCGTTCATGGGCTAGCACATTTGGGCAAACCATTTCTACACATTCTGGAAAAGTAAGCGTTTGAAAAAAAACCATTTCTTTATGTCGTTTATTTATTAGTTTATATTTTAAACAGGCTTTTCTGGTTGGCATTGATTGTCGTGTCCATTTATTTCTCAGTAGTGCTGAGCTTTGTGTCCTGGGAGCGCTACCAAAGCAAAAGTACGGTCGTTGCAATTGAAAAGGATCATTACTACTGGAACACCTCCATGCCTAGTCTTACAATCTGTCCACTCAAACGCATCCATCGGCCATATTTACTCAACTACTGCAGGTTGATAGCGCTGTTTAGTTTCCTTTCCTTTGTTGTACAGCTACACAATGATCTTTATAACAAAATTACAGTAAAAATGGCATTTCGAAGGAAGAAGATCAAGCTGAGCTGTACGACTTTTTAGAATCGCTTGCCAACTCGTCGTACTTCAACTTTGAAAATATTAAACACAGTGATAATGTGGATGTAAGTATTACTAGCCGAAGTATTTATCAAAATATGCTTGTTGAGGATTTAGAAACCAAAAACTGTCAACCAAGTAGAATAACATGCAAAAAATGTTTACCATTATCTTTGATCAAAGTGTATTTTTCGGCTAAACTGTATTGGTCTTGTGTCTTGAGACATCCACGCCGGGAAGTATGCAAATAATTTCTATTTAATACGCAACTACATGGCACGCCGGGAAGTATGCAAATAATTTCTAATTAATACATCCCAACTCCCTTGCATGCCTATTGCCTTCCTCCAGGCGTCAATGAGCTTCACGTTATTAAACCTTTTAAAGAAACTATAAACTTACACCGACCCACCCGACAGAGCATGCTGGATATGTTACAGATTAAGCCAGAAAACTACATGATGGTAATCTACAACCTTACCCGCGATTTAACCCGCCTGGACGATACGGAATTGCGTGTCCGCACACAAAGCAACCTCGAGTACTTACGCACCTATCAAACACTTACCGAGTACGGCATCTGCTACACCACCAACAGTTTCATTTCGTCCAATTTAACAGCCAGGTGATGTTGCTACTTAGTTGTACAAAGCTCACACAAAGCGACAAAAACATTTATGTCCAATCCAATCAACAGTTTATTGCTGACCGGAAAGCAAACTCCGTTGGACGATTTTTACATGTCACGTGTCGTGCACAACGTTCGGTACGGGAACCTCTTCGATGGGGACATCACGTACAGCTTTATTGGCTTCGAGCCACCGATTACGGTAAACAGAGCTAGGGGAAAAGAAACATTCGCCACTGAACCACTCAACCTGTGTGACTAATCGCACTTTTTCAGATCTTTTATCACAGTCCGTACGAGACGCTTAACATCGCCAAATATCAACCACTGACTAATGAAGCACACGAGTATGAAACGTTTTCGATCGAAATCGTTACCACGAAGGATTTTAAAGAGTAAGTAAAATTATCTGCTTAATTTTCATGGCACTCCTTCACTGGTCTGGCTCGATATGTTTCCTAGGGACACAACCATCTCGCAGCGTGGTTGCCGGTTTCACTACGAGTCCAACCTGACGCACTACAAGATCTATACTAAAGGCATCTGTCTGCAGGAGTGTCGCATCCAGCTTGCCGACAAGCTGTGCGGTTGCATACCCCATTTCTATCCTAATCCCGGTAAGTGGTTTCGGTTGCGGCGTGCGATGCAACATTCAGCTTTCCCCAATCATCCACCGTACGCATTCAGATGGACCGAGGGCAAAGAAAGTGTGCCACTACAAGCAGCTGATGAAGTGCTTTCCGCGCTACCAGAAACTGTTCCTCGAGTTCAAGCAGGACAACAACGATAAAAAGGGTATTCCGTGCTACTGCGAACAGAACTGTGTAGACTCAAAGGTTATCATCGAGCATAGACAGGTACGGAACATCTTGCCACTTGTTCGTAAATCGATTTCCCAAGAAAATCCCACCTAATCTAGCTCCTGCTGTGTCAACCACATGCCTCACTCACATCTTAGCGCACACTATTCTGCACCGAGAGCACGTTCCGATGGGATTTATATTGCCTGTGCACTTAAAACACTACCTGTGCATCGGAATTAATTGCCCCGCTTCGTTTAACTGTAGATTCTGAAGCAAACGCAAAAGCTTATCGGTAGCATCGGTGGATTGATAGTCGTGAAACGTTATCCACTGGTTCGATTTAGCCGGCAGCTTCTGTTTACTTTTACCGATTTGTTGGGTAAGTGAACACACCTGCCACACACCTAAAGACCAATTATAATGATGCTTTCTTCCCCTATTGTTTCTCACAACACAATCGTAACGGACAGTATCGATTGGAGGAACGGCAGGATTCTTCCTAGGCTTCAGTGTGCTCGGTATGGTGGAAATACTGTACTTTTTCACCCTCCGCTTGGTATGGTACATAGCAGGACGACGTTAACAAGATACATAAGCATGGCTTTTCAACAACGTTATCAAACTAATCTCACATTAATATCACATATTATACACTCGGAAACGAAGCTTGGATTTATGGACGCTTAACTAAGTTTGGATGATTTTACAACAGATGGCACCACCATTTTCGCCGAACTGTGTAGCAGCTTAGCATAACCAGAAAATGCATTAGAAACGGTAAGCTCAATCGGGAAATGTTTACTAAGCACGGATCGTATTCGGATCAACCCGTTACGCGCCGCTACACTTTACACAACTGGATGGCCCCACGATATCCTGAGCACAATGAATAAATCGTTAATTTAGTCGATGATACTTAATCTCACTCGAATAAGTATATCTCATGGAAAGAAACCAATGCATTGGTAAGATTATGAAAACCGTACCAATAGCACCTCAAGCTCGCTAGGATCAATCCTTGGCAAGATCTTTTAAGAATTTGGCTTAACGACCACTAAGGATATGCCGGTCGCAAAATGGCTTACTTCACTTCTTTATATCACGTAGCAGCATATTCAATCTTGCGAACAGTCCGAATAAAATGCGATAGCCAGATTCAATGTGTGAACGACCGGCACTGCTAGCACTGGCTTTAAAAAGCCTGACCAAACACAAGAAGACGACCAAATAAAAACCGTACGCCAGTGAAAGACCTAATATTTTTCATACCATAAAGTTTATTGAATAATATAACCTTACCTAACTTTTGCACACACTACAAAAAACATTCTTATTTTGTGTTTTTCTCCCTCATTTCTCACTCTCCCGCTTGCACTAAATCTCTTCACTACATTATGTCGTCCGTTTACACTGTTAGCATGTTTTGATTTATGTATGGATCCACCTTGTATCCGGTCTACAAACGTTAAATATTTCACTTCACCGTAAAATACCATTTTACCGACACCAGTTTTGGCCGGTCGTCTTTAGAGCTGTTCAGAGCTACTGCCCTCCAATCTACCAATGTATGCGCATGTTTTGTATTTAGCACGATCTGTCCTCTCTCTATTTGCGGCAAAGAACCGCCCTACAATTGGACACACATAGATTGTACGGATGAACGAGATGAAATCAGATGAATGGAGCAATCACAGAGCACAGAACAACCAATCCGCCAGACTGGCTGGCTGGCCAGTACACGGCACACTTCCGAAACCTCGCACCAAAACCCGGCCAATGTGAACCGATTCGATTCATTCGAATAACGCGCACGCACGCTCTACTACACGGTGTATACCGACTTTGCACCGGCATAAGACTTCTGGTTCTCATCGATTAGTCTTTTGTGCAGTTTCTGCCAATGTTCGTTGTTGATGTCTGATTACCAAAAAAAAAACAGCAGTTTAAAACACACTCACGCCACACTTCGTTCTGATGCTAAAGCACGGAAGTTAACAGATAACGAACGCATAGCGCTAGCCCGCTGATAACAGACAAAGTGAAACTTTACGAATGTTTCGGCGGGATCGAGTAATCCACCCGGCCCAACGAGACACACACTGTTCATTTCGATTATTTGTTGTTACATTTTAGCCCCATGTCAGACAGGTGTGTTTGTGGCATTACCATTTCATGAACAGCGTGCCATTGTTCTTTATCAATGCAATTAACTCTTACATTTACGCGCCGAACGCCGCTACGCTATCCATCGCAGTGCTCTCGAAATTTGGTTCGTAATTATCTTTGAATCAACTCAATCACCGCTACCATCACGAATATAACTAAACAAATCCCTGTCTGCCATGGTGAGGTCAATGTAAGTGGTACCAAAACCAACGGCCGATATGGTGGCTCAAAACCAAAACGTAACAAAACCGTCATGCAATAAAAAAAAACTTTAACACACGTTTATTACAGACTGACCGGACGGAATTCAAGTGAGCAAATACAAAACACAAAACGCCACCAAGGTCTGCTCTATGTGACAGGGATTGCAATACGACTGAAACCAGGCAGATGAGATTCACAGGCTCTGCCATCAGGCCGATGCGTCGCTATGACAGGCGCGTACTATCAAATCCTACGGTCGGAAGCGTTAAGGTACCGGATTTGGTCCACATGCTCTGGATCGCTTTTGAAAGTTTAAAAAACAAAGGAAAGAACATGACGTCTGTGATGATGAATACGGTCAGGTTTTGGGTAGATTATAGGTGATGATATGAAACGACTGTGTCTGCCTTTTACGAGGTATCCACCTCGTCGGGTTCAACCATCTCAAAGTCCTTCCCCGTCGAGGAGCGCTGCGAACCTTCCGAATCGCTTTCCGATGGTGTTCCGGAACTGAAATTAAATGATAAACCATTGTGAACACGTGTTGAGGAGATCGGTGTACGCATACAGAATGGAATTTTCTACAGCCACTAAAGAGGACAGCTAGTAGAGATAAAACAATAATGATATTCCTATTTCACAAGTGTTAAAATATGTAAGAAGTACAAATGCAACTAAAAAAGCAACACATACAAATGATATAATACAAGAAAGGAATGGAAAAGAGATGAAAGTTTTGCATCTTTACAGATAATGCTAAAAATAGTACATATATACAATATACACTACACAAAGAAAAAAGCATGTCATGAAAAATACAGCAAAAACACATATTGAACAAGGAAATTTATTATACAAAACGGAAATAATAAAATAACGAACAAAAGAAACATTTATTTGGAGGAAGCGAAAACAAAACATCAAGCCACCGAACTAAAAGCAGTAATTAGTAAAATCAGCACAACAACAACCAACTACATGGGGCAGGTGGTCAATTAACGTTTCATACACCGTGTCCCCCATACACTCACTTTTGTTCCTCGTCGATCGATTCTGCGATCGTGACCGGTGCCGGCGACACCGATTTCGATTCGTTCTGGGGCTGCTGTTTGCCACCACGATGTCGTAATCCTTCGGCCGATGTTGGCGATGGGGGAGTTTTTACACTTTCCACCTCAGTGTCCCGTTCCTTCACCTCATCGATCGTCGGTGGGATGTTGCCGCCGGTGGTGCCTTCCTCCTCGCCACCACTATCCTTGTCACGTTTTCGTTTTTTCGTTTTCTTGCCCGATTTGTCGGTGGCGCCTGTCTGACCATCTTTGTATTCGTGCTGCACAAAAGAAATCCATAATCGGTTAAAAAGATGCCTAGGACCCACTACGACGGCTACTTCCACTTACATTATACAACGGCCAGAACGAGGCAAAGAATCCAACATCTTCCGTCAGATTCGGTAGCAACCAGAAATGGTGCTTGCCGCCCGTTACGACCCACACCAGGCAGAAGATTATGCACCGCAGCACGACCAGCCCAAGAATAAACACCAGAAAACCGGCCGCCGCTATACTCAGATAGTACACACCTTTGCGCAGCAGCGGTGGCCACAGCGGGAATAGACAGATCACGATCGCTCCAACCACAAGCAACGCACCAAAGATCCAGTAATGCATCGGTATCGGATCGTATAGCCAAACGTATGCCTCGTGCCCATCGATAAACACCTGCTCCGGATGCATCTCGAGACGGATCTTGCGCTTGCGTTTCTCGGCCACCTCCACCACCTTACTGCCACCTTCAGCGTGACTGCTTTCGGCGTCGGTCGCACGCGGATCCTCTTTCGCTGTCTTACCACCATCCTTAGCCGGTGGGGGCGCCTGTGTGACAGCTTCCACTGCCTTCTTGCTGCCACTCTTGCCACGCAGCTCCTGCTCACTTACCGGCACCTTTCGGGCGCGGTGGAAAAACTTGTGGTACAGCATATCGGCCATAAAATCGATCGCGGCCTGCCGGTGCGGGAAGAGACAATTGTCACCCTGGGCAAACTTTGACGCAAGCAGCGCATCGATTGCTTTGATAGCTGGACGTAAGCAATTAGTGGCAGCAAAAAGATACAAGGGAACGGGGTTGCAGGGAATGATGAGCGAGAAAGAAAAAGAAGAAAACAATTAGCAAACGGGACAGGGCAAACAAAGCAAACATTGATTGCATCGTCCCACATCGTCACGAAACAAGCGCGGGGAATCACAGTACGTGTATATTGGGAAGAATGGTTGGTTGGAATCTACTCACAGGAAAAGTACTCCACGTTGTGGTTGAGAAATTTGGTCTTTTTCGTCGGTACGTTCGCTTTGAGCCATTTTGCCACCTTGTACTCCTCCTTGGAAGCTTTCTCAATCTCTTGATCTACGCCACCGGGTCCACTGTACTCCTGGTCGAGGGAGAAAGAAACACGATTCAATTTTTTGTCACTCATTTTTGCTCTGACTACGACGTCATTAGCTGCTAGCGAAACCAATTCCAGCTTCCCACTGGAGTGGAACACGTGGCGCAGTAGGGTGAGCACCCGTCACCCGCGTACGGTACTTGAGATCGGTAGAAATTGCACTAGAACAAAACTAGCGCGTCACGACGTGGATTTGAGGCGTGTACAATCAAAAAAAAGCGCACGATACCCACAGTATTTGTTCAGGTGATGTACAAATTCTTGACTCATTTTTCACGGCAACACCGACGAACGACGGGTTCTCGCATCATCACTCAAGCATATCCGAGCCAGTGACCTCTTTTTCCTTGTCTAGTGCGCACACCATACCGTGATTCTCCGTCCCGCTAATAATAATGATCCGTCGACGGGAAGATCGTTCGAGAACCAGTTGACCAACAGTTCACGCAGTAGGCCAAATCAATTAGGTTCGCAGCCCTATGACGTCGTCTACCTTGCCAGCTGCAGAAAATGGGTTAAGATGGTAGGCTCAAACAAGGAGAACAAAACTTTCTCCACCTCCGTTATTGCCCGTTGGTTCCCGGACATGCCACGGGGCACATGGTACCATTCGTTACCACCAGTAGAATCGTACGAATGGATTTCGGAGTAGTGTTGTAGCAAGCAGGCGTAGTTTTCGGGGCCTTATCTTGTTTAACAACACACAGCCGCGAGCAAGCAAGCAGGAGCCTTGACCTTTCCACAGCCGCGGTGGGATTGGTTGGTGTTTAGGCGGATCTCTATAGCCAGCAAACAACTTACATCCTTCCGCTTCTTCGCTCGTCGTTTCTCAGCCATCCTCCCTGTTCTTCCGGGTGCGTATTATATTCACACACGGTCGTAGCACGATTATTCGCGTGAACACACACGCGGGCGAGTTGATTTTCTGCCAATTCTTTTTAACAAAACGCAAACACGCACCACGGGGGCAGCTGTTTTCCACGTCTCCACTTCGGTGTTCTTCCGTTTGACACCCGTGCAAAACGGTACGCATGTGTGTGTGCGTTTTTCTTTTGTTGTTTAAATTGGGATCTGTCATTCGCTTACTCTATCTCTCTTTCTCTCCCTCTCTCAATCTGTCGTTCTCTTGAGCTTTTGCAGTTGTACGTGCAAGCGTTTATAGTGGTATATTGATTACTTCCACGGCTGCATGGGCGTTTATTGAATTGAGCAAATTTTTATTGAAAATGCATCAATTATTTATGCACTTATTTTATCTCTCTTAATTATGAAATATTTATGAAACATTGAGCTTCCGGTCTCTTTATATTAACACTTTCTCAAGTACTTATCGAGGTTCTCCTCCTTTCTCTTCTTGCTCGAGCCACCTGTGTCCGATCAGCTGTTTTTTGTTGTGTGCCAAAAGCTCGCATCTATATTTGTATGTTTGCAGCAACATCAGCAATAAGTTCCCACCGGAACCGTTTTCAGCATGGTCTAATATTGTGCAATATTAACGATAAGTTGTTCAGGTATGCTTCCTCTGTTTATCAATAGAACAATTTGCTTCGCAATTAAGTTGATTTATGCTTCAAGTCTCACTGTTCTGTGCTGTTTACATTGATCAAGGTCGCTGTGCCGGTTTGTTTGCATTGTGTGTGGCACTTTCAGGATAGAAAAGAGCTTTTAATGATTTTATTTTGTTTCTTTTTGCAGCTAATTTATAAACAAAAATATGCTCACCCATAAAACCAGGTTTGTATCATTGATACAACATTATGGCAAATCTTCGCACTTCCGGATGGTTCACACACGACGGGGGGAATTATATAATGTGAGTAAATTAAGCATTGCCCCCTTGGTATCATCTTAGTTATCTGTTATTTAACTTACGTCTTTTAGAAATGTTACCGTCTACTTGGCGTGAATGAACAATCCGATCAAAACACCGTCCGACAGGCTTATTTAAAACTGGTGAAGAAACTCCACCCGGACAGTGGCCACCCGGAGGCGAGCGCTGAACGGTTCCAGGAGGTGGATTCCGCTTTCCGCATACTGCAGGAAAAGTTTGCCAAAGCACGGCGAGGCATTGTGGAAGACATGCAGCAAGAGGTGAAGGTGTACGATATCAGGCACACTGCACCACAGCACCGTCAGTATCTCAGCTTCGACGGGATCGGTTACGGTACGCCAGCCCAACGCCAAAAACAATACCAAGCGGTCCGAGCATCCAAAGCGCAGGAACGTGTACTCGAACATCGGCTCTCGAAAGCACAAGCTTCCGAAACGGCACTCATGAAGAAAGGTGATTATTTTAAGAAGCATGAAATTAAAACAAAGTACGGTTACGATCGAGTCGTTGAGGATCTCATCCAGGAAGCGATATCGCGGGGCGATTTTACCAATCTATCCGGCTTCGGTAAACCGCTGCCTGATCATCAGTCACAGAATCCGTACGTCGATTTCACCACGCACAAGATTAACAAAATAATGCACGACAATGGGTTCACGCCGGAATGGATAACACTGCACAAAGATATACGACAGGCGGTGGAAGCTCTCAAGGAAGATTTGCGACGCTTGAGGGCTAGACTTGGCCCTGTGCCTTTGAGTGGGCGCGAGGAGCAGCAGTGGGAAAAATGGATCGAACAGCAGCAGGATGAAGTGGTAAAGATTAACAAAATGATCGACAACTTTAATCTGATTGTACCGATGTTGAGTAAGCAAATGGTTCGGTTGAACTTGGAACGCATAGGACATGATGTGCTTGAAAATGGAGCGTATCGTGAAGGGGAGAAGCCAAAGACCAAAGTAACGGATGTGACACAAAACGATCCCGCAAGCAGTAGTAGTAGGTCAAGTATTTTAGGGTTTATTGGTTCATTGTTTAGTTGAACATTCTTAACTTACAACGATAAAACAAACCAACGCAACAAAACTAGTAACAACCGTTGTCATTTTGTGTTTTTTTTTTACTTAAAGTTGCCATCACCCTCGCATTTCGATTTAAGACATACTCAAAGCTAGCTCATCCACTGTAGCGTGCCGTCTTGTCCAAGGGTTGCAATATCGTTCGCTACGAGCCGTAGTGCTTTCGGATACGCAATATGTTCCGCCTGATGAATCCGTTCGGTTAGTGCTTCCTCCGTGTCCCCTCTCAGGATAGGCACGCGTTCCTGCAGGATAATAGCCCCCGTATCGACGCCCTCATCCACGAAATGAACCGTGCAGCCAGATTCAACGTCTCCCGCATCGAGTGCTTGCCGCTGTGCATGGAGCTAGACTTGGCCCTGTGCCTTTGAGTGGGCGCGAGGAGCAGCAGTGGGAAAAATGGATCGAACAGCAGCAGGATGAAGTGGTAAAGATTAACAAAATGATCGACAACTTTAATCTGATTGTACCGATGTTGAGTAAGCAAATGGTTCGGTTGAACTTGGAACGCATAGGACATGATGTGCTTGAAAATGGAGCGTATCGTGAAGGGGAGAAGCCAAAGACCAAAGTAACGGATGTGACACAAAACGATCCCGCAAGCGGTAGTAGTAGGTCAAGTATTTTAGGGTTTATTGGTTCATTGTTTAGTTGAACATTCTTAACTTACAACGATAAAACAAACCAACGCAACAAAACTAGTAACAACCGTTGTCATTTTGTGTTTTTTTTTTACTTAAAGTTGCCATCACCCTCGCATTTCGATTTAAGACATACTCAAAGCTAGCTCATCCACTGTAGCGTGCCGTCTTGTCCAAGGGTTGCAATATCGTTCGCTACGAGCCGTAGTGCTTTCGGATACGCAATATGTTCCGCCTGATGAATCCGTTCGGTTAGTGCTTCCTCCGTGTCCCCTCTCAGGATAGGCACGCGTTCCTGCAGGATAATAGCCCCCGTATCGACGCCCTCATCCACGAAATGAACCGTGCAGCCAGATTCAACGTCTCCCGCATCGAGTGCTTGCCGCTGTGCATGGATGCCCTTGTGGCGTGGCAGCAGCGCCGGGTGAATGTTAATCAATGCACCCTTCCAACGCTTCACGAATCCTTCCGACAAAATGCGCATAAATCCAGCCAAACACACCAGCTCGATACGTTCTTTTTCGAGCAACTTTGAAACGGCCGCATCAAACAACTCCCGTGTGTTGTAGTCTTTGTGCAAGATTACCTTCGAAGGAATGCCCGCTTTAGCTGCCCTTTCTAGTCCGAAAACACCCGCCTTGTTTGATACCACGAGCACAATTTCACCACGAATTCCAAAGATCGAACTACGGGTTGCATCAATTAATGCCTGCAGATTGCTTCCCGAACCCGAGATCAGTACCGCGATCCGTTTCTTCGGCAACGAGCAGGTAAACTGCGACATCCGCAAAGTATCCTCGAAACCCTGCACAATCACGCGCTGCCCGAGCGGGTCAGATTTTTTCACCACCGTCCCCAATGCCGATCCTCCAACACTGCAGAGACGCTGCAGTACGGTGTGTTTGTGTTCGGTGGCCACCACCAGCACCATACCGATGCCGCAGTTGAATGTACGCAACATTTCATCCGCTGTTACGTTGCCAGCTCGTGATAACCACCCGAATATCGGTGGGATGTGCATCTCGGTAAGATCAAGGAAAGCGGCTACACCGGCCGGCAATACGCGTGGAATGTTTTCCGTGAAACCTCCGCCAGTAATGTGTGCGAGCGCTTTCACCAATCCTTCCGCCAGCAGCGCCTGCAGCTCGCGTACGTAGATCCGCGTTGGGACTAGCAGTTCCTCCGCGAACGATTTACCCGAGGCACTGAACGGTGCAATGTCACTGTACGAAAGGCCCGCAAACTCCAGTATTTTGTGTACCAAACTGAACCCATTGCTATGAACACCGCTCGAGGGCAGGCCAAGGATCACGTCCCCAGGACAGATACAATCCATCCGCGGCAACATTCGGCTACGTTCTGCAATTCCAAGCGAAAACCCAGCCAAATCGTACACACCTTTTGCGTACATTCCCGGCATTTCGGCCGTTTCGCCGCCGAGCAGTGCACTGTTACCCTGTCTGCATCCTTCGGCAATGCCCTCAATCACCTTCGCCGCCACCGGCACGTCCAACTGTCCGCAAGCATAGTAATCAAGAAACGCGAGTGGTTCCGCACCGTTACAGATGATGTCGTTCACACACATGGCCACCAGATCGACGCCTACCGTACCGTGCAGATTGCAGTCCTGGGCGATCTTCAGCTTCGTCCCAACACCATCCGTTCCGAGCACGAGTATAGGATCTTCGAGACTCATTCCCGTATCGCGCAATCGAAACAGTCCTCCGAAACCACCGAGCCCACCCATCACACCGGGCCGATTGGTCGACTTCGCGAACGGTTTAATCCTTTGCACCAACTCATCGCCAGCGCCAATGTCGACACCACTGTCCTTGTAGGATATGGCGGTTGGGGATTTCTTTTCCGGTTTGTAATTAGCTGCCACCTTCGTGATCGCTTGCGTAAAGTTCTTCACCACCACCTGATCAGTGCCACGCGCACGTCGTTGCACGCTTCCCAGTAGTACCGCACCGTGCGCCGACAGCTTCTCCTTCCACGTGCGATCAGTCTCCGACACGATCACCACCATACCGATGCCACAGTTGAACGTGCGAAGCATTTCCCGCTCGGTTACATTTCCGGCCGCCGCTAGCCATCCAAAAATGGGAGGAATTTTAACCTCGGTAAAGTCCACCTCAACTGCCAACCCTTCCGGAATCACCCGGGGCACATTCTCCACCAGTCCACCGCCGGTAATGTGTGCCAGAGCTTTCACTGCATCACTTTGGCGCAGTAATGGCAGCAACGGGGCAACATAAAGGGCAGTCGGTGTTAGTAGCTCCTCCCCGAAGGTACTGTGTCCATCCTCACTGAACGGTGCACGATCTGTCAGCTTCGTACCGGTACGTTCGAGGATTCGATTTACCAAGCTAAACCCATTGCTATGTACTCCGCTCGATGGAAGACCGATCACCAGATCGCCCTCCTTAATGCGATCGATACGGGGAAGGATTTGATCGTGCTCTACCACACCGACACAGTATCCAGCCAGATCGTACTTGCCCTTTTCGTACATCGATGGCATTTCGGCCGTTTCTCCCCCAAGCAGGGCGCAGTTCGTTTCACGACAACCTTCGGAAATGCCTTTCACGATCAATGCTGCCGTCGGTACTTCCAACCGTCCGCAGGCTATATAATCCAGAAAGGCGAGTGGTTCCGCACCGGCGCACAGCACATCGTTCGCACACATTGCCACAAGATCGATACCGATCGTGTCCCAGCAGTTGAGTGCTTCGGCAAGCTTCAGCTTGGTGCCAACACCGTCCGTGCCTTGCACCAGTACCGGATCGTTGTATCGAACCAATTTTCCTTCACGATTCGTATACGTCACCTAAAACGGATGTAAAGTGTTACACTGTTGCGGAACTTTGGCTCCTTTGGAATTAGCACGACACTTACATCGTTCAGTCGAAACAATCCACCAAAACCTCCCAGTCCGCCAACCACCCCGGAACGATTGGTTCCGCGGGCCAACGGTTTAATGCGCTGTACCAGCGCATCTCCTGCGTCAATATCGACTCCGCTCGATTTGTACGATAAGCTTTGGCTGTAAACGGAACGAAAAAGGTCAACAGTGAGTGTGACTGGGTAATGCATATGCTACCAAGGCTACGACTATTTCAATGAAGGGTGGACAGGACAATACACAGATAACGGTCAAAGTGATTTTTGATATTTGTGTTTTCTGTTTTTCTGTATAGCATGAACACACACACACATGGGATGCATTTATTTCCAATTCACAAACTAAAATGCGAACAACGATCATTTACTGTTTAAATGCTTTCTGTGCGATGTCCAACCGGTGCTGCGAACCGTCAAAGCTGATTGCCGTGGTGCAGGCGGACGTAGCGAGTGCGGCTGCCTGCTTCAGATCGCTGTGAAGTACGACGCCGATCAGTACCCGGCCACCGTTGGTTACAAACTCGCCCCGTTCGTTACGTGCCACACCGGAGTGAAACACGAGATGTTCCGGACGGGCAGCTACAGCGTCAAGTCCTGGGAACAAAAAAAAACACACACACACACAAACACACGTTATTACTGATGCCGATTTTAGGGAAAGAAAGTTTCAACGAACCTTTGATAACGCATCCCTTGGTGGATGTTTCCGGGTAGCCTTTGCTGGCCATCACCACACCAACCGCACTGAGACCGACGCGAAACTTGAGATTAATCTCGTGCAGCCGATCGTCACACGTTGCCTCCATCACTTCGTACAGGTCGCTCTCGAGCAATGGCAGAATGACCTGCGTCTCTGGATCACCGAAGCGGCAATTGAACTCGAGTGTTTTCGGTCCGTTTGGGGTAAGCATCATGCCAGCATACAGCACACCTAGAGAAGAAGAAAAAAACACAAATTAATCACTCGATGAATGGCAACGATTCCTTAACTCTTAATTTGTTGGAGAGTATCTGCTGTATGAACATATAAACCTTTTCCTTATCTGATGCACAAGACGATCTGTCGAAATCGCTCCCTACCATCGAATCCCTATAAATTGATTTAGGAAATCGCTCGCAATTCATTCATAATTAAACAGATTCAATGGCAAGTTTCGTCATCCGGCCGAACTCAATAGTTAATCATCCAGAATATGATCCAATATCGCTCACCAATAACCGTTCATTCTGCACAAATACCAAAAAATATCGTTGAAGGTATGTAACGGCTCATTGGAAATCTTTTTTGAATTCGCGATGCCCACGTCCGAGGACGATGATCCGGATAAGATTCCATCTACCGAACTGTACTTGAACTTGGGTGAATTCAACTATGAGATTACTCAATGAGATACACTAACTAAAGATCCCTTAGCAGAAATCCAGCAATAAATATGCACCCTCCATCACAGAAACACTTCCTCCTATTATGTTGTGGCCTTAGCGGAGATAAAGCATCCTAACATCCATCTGTACACCGGTCGAAACATTTTTGTAAAATTAAGAAAAATGTTCTCAAGTTGTATGATTCAATGGCGGTGAATTATTAAAATGAATTAAATTTGTAGATTGCAATCGCGACCAGTAGCAGCAAAAGCACGTTTTAACGCAAAAAAAAACATGCGGGAACTAATGTACGACCGGGAACTAAATGAACACAAACATAAACAACGATGCAATTGATGATCAAGGAGGGACAGCAAAAAACAGCAAAACATATTGCGTCCAAAACTAGATCGATTCCTGTCTGTTACCACGAAGAATCGGCCCGTTGGCAGGGACACATCATAGTAGCGCGTCCACGCTACGCTCGTTATCACCGACCGGGGAGATCTCGTGCGTCGTTCTACGACCACAAAGCTACGTCATCTACCTCGCCAGCTCTGAGGCGGATTGTTTTCGATTTCCATTTTTCTCGATCGATCCTGACCTCCCGAGAAGTAGCCCTAGCCCTCGGGTGCTTTCTTATCACAATTTAGTACCAAGCAACAACAACCAAACAGTATCAACCCATAAAACACATACCATTGTACTTGATGCCTTCCGCTCGCAATCCATCGACGGCCCGCTGTAACACCTCTCGCACGACCAGCTCCATTTGAGCGGGTTTGATGATCGGACACGGACAATATGCACCCATACCGCCCGTATTCGGCCCACGATCATGATCCAGCAACCGCTTATGATCTTGGGCCGGCAGCATCACGCGCACGGTGCGAGCGTCAACGAATGCAAGCACCGAAACTTCCTCTCCGACCAGTTTTTCCTCCACGACGACCACCTCGCCCGCTGCGCCGAACCGTTTCTCACCGAGGATGTCGTCCACGGCGGCACAGGCTTCGTCGATCGTTTCCGCCACAATCACACCCTTACCGGCGGCTAAACCACTCGCCTTTACAACCAACGCGGCGTACGGTGCGCTGCGGATGAAAGCCTTTGCCTCGGTTGCATCGGTGAAGCTAGCATAGCGAGCCGTCGGTATGCCATGTCGGTGCATGAAGTCTTTCGACCAGTTTTTGTCCGCCTCAATCTGTGCACCGCGTCGTCCCGGACCGAAGCATTTTATGCCGGCCGCTTGCAGTACGTCTGCCAGCCCATCGGCTAGCGGGTCTTCCGGTCCTACCGCAACTAGATCGATCTGGTTTTGTTTGCACCAGGCTACGATGGCCTGCAAGAAAAACACACACACACACACACACAAACGCAGAAACAAATCAAGTCAACCGTTGAACACCGTTCAAGGATCAAATGATCTCACTTACACTATGGTTCTTCACGCCGACGTCCGACACTAGCTGAACCTTCGGAACGGCCGCAATGCCAGGACTGCCTGGAAGTACGTACACCGTTTCCACCCGTTCACTGCGGGCCATCTTCCAGCAAATGGCATGCTCTCGACCTCCGCCACCGATCACCAACACCTTCTTTAGGGCACCATTATCCTGAACCATTTTTTTACCGTTTGTACCGCAACGGAGCTGCGCAATGTAGTCCGAGAGTAGCGCAACTAATTGAGCTTGATTAGGAAGTCTAAATCAAATCGAGTGATCACTAACCCCTCTGCCACTGGGTACGTTTTGTGGGAACTGAGCTGGTAAGGTTTCGCGCGTTCGATCTTACGCTGTTCACTGATCGACGGATTAAGACGCTTTGCGAATCGTTCCTTTACCGTGGGGTGACTTTTGTATTTGCTAGCACCAGCGAATCTCGCGTTCCTGAGCACGAGACGGAGGCTGTGTTAGCGCCTCCAAACATTGATACAGGCTTCTCTCTCTTTCTTGCCTTTGGGCCCAAAACAGTAAATCTGATTTCCTCTCACGATCTCTATTCCACACGCGTTGTGAGACGTGAGACGAAAGAGAGTAGACCCATTCGAATGATCCTCACTGGAGCTACCACCTCGTACCACCCTTCGGACCCACGTCTACCCCTAGTGCGTGCAGCATTTATTCGAGCGCTCTCCGGATTCCTACGCCACATGGCTATCGCGATCATAAACGTGTGAAGTTTCGCAAAAATGACGAACCTTTTTTTGTTTATGAAAAGTACTAGGTCTTGCGAAATTACAACGAAAGCGATAGCTCTGAAGGGCGCGATTTTGCGTGCCATCGTAACAGCATTTCCATGGCAACAGGTACAGCTACAGCCGGTACAGTGCTTCAAATGCGATATGGGACACCATCGAAATGTTTTGCGAAATTATGGGAAAGTTCAAACAAATTCCTATTAAACGCTTCATCTACCCAAGGCACATTTTGTCCTACGCTGAAATAATGAATAATTTGCTCGCTAGAAATGTATAATGGTACACCTTTGAATGTATGTTCAATTCGTCCACGCAGTTATTTGTTTTGCATCTTTTTTTTAACATTGAAGCTAAACATATTAAACACGTTCGCAGCTTAATTCACATTTAATTTCTGTACATACTAACTTTGTTCGTCCGAGAAAGAAACCGCAACAAAGAGAAGTGGTACTCAGAATGGCGTCAACCATCAGTTTGCAACGAGCAGCAAGAAGTTCTTGAATAGTTGGTACTCAGAATGGCGTCAACCATCAGTGTTATTCATCTATAAGCAATTTTTAAGTTGTAGGAGTCTCGCATTAGGTGAGAGCCACCCACTGTACATTGCCTGTTGCAATAGCAAATTCCAGTACACGTTCGGATATTACTTTTTCCGCTCTTTTCGTAACAAACAACCGGGGAAGCGGGCACGCCATGTTTCTGTTGCACCATTATCAATTATTTATAACGCATTTTATACATAACTCATACTACATATTTTTAAAAAGCACTAAAAGAAGGTAAATGATTGTTGTTTTTGTTATAGCGGCAATGTGTGTACACATTAGCCAACACTGTACACATCAACGAGCCCTTACACTAGAACGAATTAGGGCTCTCGTGAAAGCGATGTCCCTCGGGGGTCAGACATACATCGTGTCACGTGTCAATTAAAGACTGTTTTCGCTTCTACTGCTTCTTTAGGAGCAAGCATCTTTATATGAGGCAAACAAAAAAATGAGTAGAAAACGTTAAAAATGAGTGAGGTCATTTTTATCGTGTCACGTGTCAATTAAAGACTGTTTTCGCTTCTACTGCTTCTTTAGGAGCAAGCATCTTTATATGAGGCAAACAAAAAAATGAGTAGAAAACGTTAAAAATGAGTGAGGTCATTTTTGGTTGCACCCTGGAAACGGGTGCAAGGGAAATGGGGAAAAAACAATATCGCCAATTCTAGAGCGTTGGGTTCCTTTCTAAAAACGAACGACAGGGGGCCACCTGCAAAAGAAACCGACTGAAATGGATGAACCGGGTAGCGGCAGCTGCGTTTGCCTCTAAAGATGATCAGAATATCACCGTCCACCTTTAGAACCACCTCGATCACCACTACCACCACCACCACCAACACCATCACCGCCACCACCTGTTGTTACATCACGATCAACATCAGCTAGCTACCGGCGCATGTTGAAACCTTGCGAACCATCCGGACCGGCAGGCAAACGTAGCACGTGTTGGTTAGTGGTAGTGATATTCGATCCGCCCGAACTGCCGTGAGAGTTGGGCTGGCCGAATGTTGTTCCTGTTCCACCGCTATTGTACGAAATCGCATGGTTCGGGATAGCACCTGGCGGTGCGTGTCCGAGCAGTGGTGATGAAAGCGGTCCGTTTCCTTCACCGTATCCTTTGCTGCCGCCGCCGCCGCCACCACCGTAGTAACCGAGCGTTACATTACCTCCATTGCGTCCACCGACGTACCATCCACCATCGCGTCCTCCCGGCTGCTGATGGTTAAGATGTTGGGCAAAATGTTGCTGATGCTGGTACGGATGGCTGCCGTGTGGTTGTTGCTGTTGCTGCTGCTGTTGCTGGTGTGGCTGCTGCGGATGTAAGTGATGGTGGTGTGGCATTGGTGGAAACGTATGGTGCGGATGCAATGGATGCGTACTGTGCATGGGATGATGCGGATGGTGGTGGAGATTGGGTGTCGTTGGATAGTAAACCACCGGTGCTCCTTGCCCCCGTCCCTGTGGACCGTTTTGCAGCGCTGGAGGAAACGTTCCGATTGGGGCCTGTTGCCGGTATGGTGGATGGTAGCGGTACATGTTATTCGAATTGTTATTTGCACCATTCCCGGTCATGCTATCCCCACCAACGACTCCACCGCTGCCTCCGCTTGTACTACTAGCATTAGAACTAGCATTTCCGCTCGAACCGACATTGTTGTTAACATTGTTTATTCGATATCCATTGGTGGTAGGTGTCGTTTTCTTTGTCCTGTAAAAAACAAGCACAAACACACACGTAAAACAAACAAAAAAAGTTAAAGGAATTCCTGCACGACGCTACATATGACTGCCAATTTTGCTCCACTTACTCAGCTTCCTCGTCGTCATGAGCCGAACCAAGGATACGCAACCTCGCCTCGGCGTATTCCTGCCTTCGTTGGTCGAGTGACTTAATCTGTGTCTTGGGCTTACTGTCCGCCGCACTTTTGCCTTCCGATCCACCGCTGGTCTGTGGACGCTTCAGTATCTGCATCGGCCGGGCCACTATCTTCGGACGCAGTTCCTCCTCTAGCATCTGCGGTAGGGTATTTTGCCGCGCCGTGTTTCCAGACGCAGCGGGCGATTTCGTACTGTCCGCTTTGTCCGCATCAATGCTGGTAGAGTTTTTCAGTATCGTTATCGCGTTGGCCAACTGACAACGGTCACGGCGCACCATAAAAAAAAACGTACAGCGTCAATTAGTCAACAAGGTCACCATGGTGATGGATGGGAGGCGAAACGTCTATCCAGCCTCCTTCCATTCGTCATCGAACACCGAGCCTACTACCTACCTGCTCTTCGTCGATATCTTCCCAGCTGTCGGCGATCTCTTGCTTCTTGCTGGACATGCTGCTGGAGTGTTGCTCGGCAAAAGGGAGGAATTACTTCAGGACGGTGGACAGCTTAACAACAGGGACACGATGAAGAACTATGATGCAGCAGCGAATCTTTCCCTCCTTTCCTCCAGCAGCAATGCACACCCGTCAGCGGACCAAAACACGGCGCAGATCTCCCCTACCTTTAATACACCGACACCACCACCCGCACCAGCCAAACCCCACCTACGTGTGCGTTATCCGCAACACACAATCCACCGTCGGTTAGTATCGCGCTCGAAAGGGAAAATGGGAAATCTCCTTTTCGAAGGGAGCAGTGAAAACTTCTGCTGTACAATTTTTCCTTGTCTTATGAGAACCCGAGCGCACCTGTCATCGGGAAATGACAGCGAGGTCAACTGCGGGCAAGGTTTATAGAGACACGAGCACACGAAAAACACCAATGCCGGATCATCGTTGGACACTGGAACGAAAATATAAACTGTATCGGAAATTTTATTACAAAAAAGGGCTTAAAACTTGGTAAATTCGCTTGTTAACTGTCTGCAACAAACGCGGAACCCACGTTGGTATATATTTGTGCGCGCTTTTCTAAAATTTGACAAAACACAAACGTTTATGGGTGTAGATCGAACTCTCGAGCCCAGGAAAAAATCTGTGTGTCATTTCGTAGATTTTGGCAAATTTTAAACGTATACTTTCTACATCAGCTCGTTCCAAGCGAAACCTCGCATTGTTGGTGCAGAATTACACACTCGATGCATAACATCGCAATAATTATCGGATTGCATAGTGTAGAAAAAACACAAAATTGATCCACTCATCCGTTATCGAAGATGCTGCTGCTGTCTCTCGTACGCTCGCTGCCAAACACGTGCGGTGAAAAAAGGATAAAAAGCAAAGAAAACAATCACAGCGCGCTTGTACACACAAACACAAAGGCGCATTAGGCTTAAACAGCGCCGCTATCCTCCATCGCGATTGTGTGTTCCTGGAGTGCACGAGAAGAAAAAGCGTATTACATCCGCTATGCCATAGCAAATTTCATCCCTTTTTAACGAGATTTCGGTGAAAACGAATCAGCCCGAGTAGTACAGTGCGTGTTTGTGTATAGCTCTTATATAGGGTACCAAGTGTTGTTTATTGGCCGAGGATTAAACGTTGTGCCACACTGGGAGGATAAGGAGTTGCGTGAGAACGTGAATATACCGAGAACCACAGCAAACAACAGCACCGCAGAAAGAAAAAAGAACAATGGCAAACAGTGAAGCAATTCCGGATACACAAACGGCCACCCAAATGACGCAGGATACGGCACTGGAAAGTCAACCGTTCGAACAGCCCAGCTACGGACAGTTGCTGGGAAAGCATGTGAGGATGGCAACCCTCGGTACTAAATATCCTATGTTCTACGTTTCTCGTGCTCCGTCTACCATTTACGGTACCCCTTAGTTATAGCTATTCAATGTGTTTTGCGATCCCAACATAACTTTTCCTTGCTTTGCACAGATCACAGATCAAGTCCCTTTCGCTTTCATCTATTTTCCCTAATATTCAGACGCAGTGTAGTGGTTTACCCTTTTTTCATGTTGTATTATATTTCATTTACAGAGCTACGCAGTAGCGAGTTTAAAGTTGGCCGAGAGCAATCATGCGATCTTATACTGAGCGAGAGCAACCTTCCGGCATCAAAGTTGTGCCGAGTTTCTAAGATACATTTCACAATTAAAAAGGATTTGAACGACATGACGAGTCCCACGTACATACACGTAAGTATCCAATAAAATCAGATCGAACATAGTCATGATCAGAACGTTTTCTTTTTACCCTTCGCCAGGATCATTCACGTAATGGAACGTACGTAAATGACAGACTGATAGGCCCCAACAAATGCATGATCCTTAAACATAAGGATGTAATCTCAATCGCCGGTGCTTATTTACGTGCGTTTCTGTATTACGATCTGCGGCACAACGTCGCAGTGGAAATTAAAGAGGAAGAGCTACTCGATCGGTACCACATCGGCCGGAAGCTTGGTTCGGGTGCGTGTGGAACGGTTTATCTGCTGCATGATACCGTTTCCTGCAAGCCGTACGCTATGAAGCACGTCGCGAAGGATCCGCTAAACGAGCGCAGCCGACCAAAATTTTTGAACGATCCACTGCGGGTGATGAACGAAGTTAATATAATGAAAAATCTTGACCATGTAAGTACACTATGCCTTATGACAGCGCGTGTGTGATCGTGTAGACATTTGTAATTGTATTTATTTTGTTTCGTTTTAAAACCAACCAGCCCTGCGTGATCAAAATGCACGACATCGTAGACAAACCGGACTCGGTGTACATGGTGCTGGAGTACATGAAGGGTGGCGATCTGTTGTCACGCATTATCGAAAAGAAATATCTGCCGGAAAAGACGGCAAAACTGTTTTTCCTCCAGATGTGCCATGCCGTAAAGTACCTGCACGAGCAAGGTAAGTGGGTAAGGAGAGGTTGGGACGATGCATGGGTTCAAAAACAATAAGATTGAATGCTCGAATTTCGCAGTAGGATTTCAAGTTACAGTTCGATCTGAGTTCAGCTGGGATTAGGGATATGTATTCTTTTTTATTGTTTGATTCCTCTTTGGTAAAACCTTCGTATGCTGGTGGTTGTCAAATTGCTAAGATTTACGGCCGGTGGTTTAAAATATGCGCAGAGCGATCTTGTTTGGAAGCGCAGGTAGAAATTCGTTCATACGATCGATTTGGTTGTGTTATTGACCTTCATAGTTCCATTTAGATTTGTTCACATATATAGAAGGAAAAAAAAGTTAAAGTATTGCCATTCAGCTGAATGGAAATATTATTTCTTTCCGATCGATTTGCCTTTTGGAGTCCCATTCGGTGTGAAGAAGCTATAAATGGCAACAGGTTTTAGATAATGGTTTACATGGTTATAGTTTGAGAATTATATGCTCCTTTCGGATATTGGTACAATTTACATGTCACAGTTCGAATAAATCTTCAATGTTTGCCATGGCAGTTAGAAGCTGAAGTTGCATTTCATCGGTCAAGTGTTGTAAATTGAACCAGGTAGTCGTAGGAAAACTATTTTTAATTTTCTACTCGGACAGCAGATTTAATTGCGGAATGGTTGTGTCTTGTTCCCAAAGCTTTTGAGATAAATTGAATGTGGTTGGTGTTTGAAGATTTTTGTTTTTAATCACAATCCAGTGAAAAGAATATATCGTTGTCCAAACCAAGACAAAACTCGCTCCCAAAAGTACGTGATAAATATGATAGGAGCTATTTTCATTCTATTTTGACTGCTAGTACATAATGGGCAAAGGTAGAGATTGTGAAGGACTTTTTTTTAAATGATAGGGCGATTAATCTTAGCGATCTAAACTTCACAGTAACTATCACAGATACCATTCATTTGCTTGAGTTTCACTGTTCATGATTAATCGGATTGGTCATAAACTGAAAAATTACACGCGTCTTCATACATTCTTCCACTATTACAGGGTTCTCCAATGCCGAATTCGGCGCGCAGAGACTAACTTTACTTACTTACTTATCAGGCGCTACAACCGCTTCACGGTCTTGTCCTGCTGCAACAATCCTCGATACCGCACACGGTCTAGCGCCGTCGTCTGCCAATCCATTATCCCGGCCGTTCTGGCGGACGCATCGACGCCATCTCTCCATCTCAGTTTGGGCCTACCACGCCTCCTCTGTCCATGTGGACGGCCTAAAAGGACTTTACGGACTGGGTCGTCCTGTGCCATTCTCATGACATGACCAGCCCACCGGAGCCTGGCGATCCTAATTCGCTGCACTTTGGTGTGATCACTGTACAGCTCATAGAGCTCGTCATTGTAGCGGCTCCTCCATTGTCCTTCCACACATACGGTGCCAAAAATCCTTCTGAGCATCTTCCTCTCGAACGCAGCTAAGAGGGTTTCGTCAGTTTTGGACAAAGTCCATGTCTCAGAGGCGTATATGAGTCTTCTTCTTTCTTGGCCTAACGACCTCTTTAGGTCATGCCTGCCATTTCTGGCTTACTAGACTTATTGTTACCGCATAGTTAGATAGTCAGTCCTCACTATGAGGGAACGGCCCACATGAGACTTGAACCCCGGTCCTGCCGTGTGAAGACCGGCGTCGCTGTCGCATCTACCACCGGGCCGCCCGCGTATATGAATACTGGGACTATAAAGGTGTTGTACAGTCCCAGATTCGTCCGTCGCGACAGGTATTTTGAGTGGAGAAGTTTCCCTTTGTTTGGGGGTCCTTTGGTAAGCTTCTGCTACATAGGAGAGCCTCAAACCAATGATGTCTATGTCATCAGCGTATGCCAAGATCTGGAGTGACTTATGTATAGAAGATGGTCCCCGAAGTTTCCACCTCCGTGTCTCGGATGGCCCTCTCTAGCGCCAGATTGAATAGGAGGCAAGCAAGCCCGTCTCCCTGGCGCAGACCCTTGGTGGTAGCAAAGGGCCCTGAGAGTTTTCCATCCACCTTCACCTGGCATGTGATGTTAGTCATTGTCATACGTACAAGCCTGGTAAGCTTGGCCGGGATTCCAAATGAGCTCATTGCGTCGTATAATTTTACCCTGGCTATGCTATCGTATGCGGCTTTAAAATCAATGAACAGATGGTAGGAGTGTAGCTGCTGTTCCGCCATCTTCTCCAAGATTTGCCGCATGGGGAATATCTGGTCAGTGGTTGATTTTCCGTTTCGGAATCCTCTTTGATAGTTTCCAACTAAGTCTAAATGGTCACATATTTTTCTATATTACTACATTTAATTTATTTTTCTAACATTACGATGGGGAGTCTGTCACATTTTATGTTATGGAACTTTCAGTCATTGGTAAAGGATTCGAATTAATTTGATTTCTTCAATGACTTCGTTTTACTCGTAGCTGGATAGTCAGTCCTGCATACGACGATTCCTACTAGAGATGAGAAAACTCACTCTTTTCAGTGATTTAAATCAGAGTAGAAGAGTAACTATAACGATTTAAATCCTTAACTCACTCTTTAAAGATTCATTAAAAAATATTGTTTTAAACAAAATTTAATATCCTGTTTATAATCACTCTCTGTGCCGACTTCTAACTCACTCTTTTCGGTTTATAATCACTCACTCACTCACTCACTCACTCTCTGTTCCGACTTCTAACTCACTCTTTTCGGTTCATACTCACTCACTCACTCTTTTCATACTATAATTACTCTTTTCGGTTTCAACTCACTCTTTTCATACTATAGTTACTCTTTTCGGTTTTAACTCACTCTTTTCATACTATAATTACTCTTTTCGGTTTCAACTCACTCTTTTCGTATTAGAAAAGAGTAATTATAATATGAAAAGAGTGAGTTAAAACCGAAAAGAGTGAGTGAGTGAGTATAAACCGAAAAGAGTGAGTTAGAAGTCGGCACAGAGAGTGAGTGAGCAAGTATAAAGAGTGAGTTAGTATAAAGAGTGAAATAAACTCTTTTTGCTGATTTGAAACCATACTTTCACTTGCGGTATTTAACTCACTCACTCACTCTTACTCAGTGTACACATCTCTAATTCCTACACACTACCATTGCGGTCTACACGCTACCATTTAGGCATGATCATTTAAAACGTTTGGTCTGTAACAGTTTGGCGATAAAAAAACATGATTATTATAAATTGAAAAACACACTTTTTAAACACTTCACATCTATCTTTTATTATAAGCATTTTTTTTGAGTTGGCTCTTTTGAAAAGGCATCTTTGGTTCTATCACTATGGAGTATCACTTTAAACAACGAAATGCTAAAAAAACACCACTTTTAACGAGTGTCAAGAGATGTTAAGATCTCGCAAAACTTGATTCATGGAATTTTTGTGTAGGGCTGCTCGGCGACGATATGGGTACGGGATATTTTCCGCAATAGAAGCGCTAAACGCACGTCGACTAATGATATTTATAAATGTATTGGTAATTGTAGCGAAATGAATCCTTCTGCCTTACGATTGCGTTAATGTAACGGAGTAAATTCGACATGGGAAAGTTGACAGTTTGAAAATGACACGATAACACGAATAATGTAAGCTGCTATTCGCCAGGGAAAAAATCAAAATCACAAGTAATGATTAGCACAAAGAAGATTGGAAATTATTTCGTCAGATATGAGTTGTAATCGTTATTTCATGTTGTAAATTGATATCTGTACAGTTACGTATTTTTGTAATCAAAAAATAGGTTTATGAGCATATTACTACGACTCTTGTATGGAAATGTTTGGAGAACCCTGCACTAGTGTATTGCTAGAACCAGTTCGTAAAGACATTAATAATGAGGGATTTCGTGAAATTCGTACACTTGATTGTGAAAATGTTTTTAAGTTATTTTTTAATACAAATATTTACTACAGTTAACATACAATAAGCGTACTACCTACTCACTGAACTCATGAAAAATTGTTCTCTCACCACTAACACAGGAATAACCCATCGTGATCTGAAGCCCGACAACATCCTGCTCGAGAACAATAACGAGTACACGCTGCTGAAGGTGTCCGACTTTGGGCTGAGCAAGTTTGTGCGCAAAAATTCGGTCATGCGTACGATCTGCGGCACACCGCTGTACGTAGCACCGGAAGTGCTACAAACCGGTGGACGCGGTTCGTACACGCGCAAAGTAGACATCTGGAGCATGGGCGTCGTGCTCTTCACAATGCTCAGCGGTACGCTACCCTTCTCGGATGATTACGGTTCCCCCGCCGTGGAACAGATCAAGCGGGCAAGCTTTAAGATGCGCCACACGGTATGGGGCAGGGTGTCACCGCAGGCGAAGAAATTGATCTACGAAATTTTAAGCGTAGATCCCAACGCGCGCCCATCGATCGATGAGCTGCTTCGAAGCAGCTGGCTGCGTGATCCGGACGTCATACGCAAAGCGGAACGGTTGATGAATATATCGCTGATGGTGGAAGAAGCGCCGACGGCCGGGCGGAATACTGCCTCGGATGTGGAAAACAACAATGCCAGTGGCGGTAGTAGTAGCTTTGCTCCACCGAGCAAGCGCAAGCGATTGTAGGTAAGCTAAGGTTCCGTTCCATTCCATTCCATGTTTTTTTTAGGAAGGGAAAAGAACTCGTTTTTTATGCATTAAGGACAGTTACGATCGCATAAAGGCCTAGCTTTTCGGCAGGAAAAGCTGTGTGCTGTGTTATGGGAGATTTTATTATGAATGGTGCGCTCCTCGTGTGCATATGTGCCAATTCTCTGTCGAAGTATTAAGAAGCAACAATATCGGGCAGGGCTCTGCATAATATGCTTTCGTGCACTTGTTTTCTCTCGGTACAAAAGAAGTAGATAGCAATAGCTAGGGAGTAGTGGTAGCATTTACAAAGACTAATCGGTACTAGAACCGTGTTTTTTTTTGCGTTTATTTTCGTTTATCACTATAATTCATTTATCCTACCCGTCCATATGCTGTTTACACGCATACAGGTTTCGAGCATTTAAGGCAGGTGGGAAAGCAAGGAACTAGAATGAATGGGATTCCCCTTTTCACTGAAAATACTTACTAGCAGTTAGGTAAAAGTAACACCTAACACGAAACATCGTGGTGTCGTTGTTTAGCAGAGAGTTTAATTTTTTATATTTCCATTATTTTTGTTCATGTAACTTTAACATAACGGATAGATTTGTGTACAACATCATTCAAGTGAACCGTTTCCGTTACTCAAATATTGCTCATTCCATGACTACAGGTGTGTGTGTGTGCACAAATCTGTTCGCTAATAATGACCTCACAATAAAACCAAAATATAAGAGTTGTTAACGTTCCTATAGAAAAAAAAGCGGTTCATTAAACTGGTTCTTTACTAATATTGTTGAGAAACAAAAAAAAAATACATCAGACCAGCGGGAATCCGTGGAACATCTCATTTTTTTTGCATCGTGTGCGTTAAAACCGGTTCCGTGACGTCCTTTTAACCGCCGCCAAGCCTCCAAATTGGAAGCGGCGCGCGTGTGTTTGTGTGTTATATAAAAACCAGTACGGCTCGAATGTTAACGTATTGCTGACACGTTTTTGCTGCTACGTCAGTCAGTAATTGGTAACATAAGCCGGCTGTAAGGGCTTCCGGAAAGGTTCTTCTACCAAGGTTAAACAAACACAAACCGATGCTGTGCTGTGCGACTGGTAACAGCGCGCATCAGCATAGATCGCCGGTATGCGTATCGGTCTTTCTGTATATGTGTGTGTGTGTATGTGTGTGTATGCATGTCCGCACGATTCAAATACAGAGGCCGAAGGGCACAGTACTGTTGTTTGAAAGCGAAATGAAATGTTATTTAATTCAATCAACCATACACAACCGGCCGTGAAGCTCAGCCGGCTCGACTTAGATTGCATTCGCGGGGTTCCGTTGCCGCGGGATCAAATCACAATCGGTGGAAGTCTTGTTGTGAAATTCGCTTTTTATTGAGATAGTGGGATTGCAAATATATTTGACGAACCTGCCCCTGCCGGTACAGTTATGCACCGTCATCTGATTTCGCTTCTGTTTGTGTGTGTGTGTGTTATGCATCTTTTTAGATGGTCATTTACGTTAACGTGGCAAAATGAGACATTGTAATAGCTTGCTAGAGAATTTATTAATGAAAAGAAAACACATGTGTAGAGTATTAGATATTATTTGAAGTCAATGTTGGGTCATCTATGGCGTTTCATATAGAGCAGTAGTTGATCTTCTGTTGGAACTTTCGGAATAAGGAACCATGTCAGAAATGGATCCTGGACCTGGAGAAATGGAAGTTTGCAAATAACGAATCAAACAATTGTCGCAATGAACGAAGCTGATACTGTGTGGATGGAACATTTATAGTTCCAGCACACTCTCATACGCCCCTTGATACATGATTTATGTTCAAAATTGATCAAAACCATTTAACTGCATTTAGGAGGATTATGACTCGTCAGGATCAGTTCGAAAGGATGCGATATTGGATAAGCTACAGACGGTGCTAGACCGTGAACGTTTTGAGGACTTCTGCCAATTGTACTACTTACGATCGAACGATCTTCTTCACATATTTTGAAAGTAATTTATTTGATTGTTGTATCCAAGTACAAAAGATTACTTATTTTCACTCGCAAAGCAGGAAACACAATCTCCCCATAGAAACATGATCTTTCGAGCTTTCTGTACGATATTAAAAATAGGCCTCCTCCTTATCCGTATGTCCGATAACATAAAAAGGCGCAATAGACTAACCACCGCGCTCCCTTTCCTGCAGACAGTCAATCGCTCAAGGTTGGGGCCGTTGACTACACGCGGCCAGAATCAAATAAACACACACAAACACGCAATGGCAATAAAAAAGAAACGAGATGTTTACGGTACCGTACCAACCTGCCTCCCGCGATCTTATCTTATCGTCGGCAAAGATTCGTTCTTTGTACCGCAAAATTTGTGAACCATTTGCGTCTGTTCCCTCTTCATGCTCCCAAGGGTCGCACGATTAGGACGGTAGTTGTGTACTTTTTTTCATTTTTGGAGGGAACTACCAACACACATACACACTGATCGCGAAGTGTCCATTTCTATACTTCTGTCTGCGTATGCGAGTTACGCGAGTTGGGGCTCGTCTCGAACGCTGTGGTATAGGGGCTCGTGGTCGTCAATTAAGATGGAAAGTTGTTTGTGTTGTTTGTCCAAACGTTTGCGCACCACTATGGAGCGGTATGGAGCAGGGGATGGTCATTAGTGATTTATTTTAATGTTTTGCTAAACTTTTCATGAACCCTATTCTACCTTCAACACTTTCGGGCTCCTTTATCTTTACTCACATTCTTAAATATTTTATTTAAAAAATTATGTTAAAAAATGTTATTTTTCCCTAATTATTATCTTTCTCATTAATTATTGTGTGAATATTTTTTATTTAAAAAAAATAAAAAACACAAAAAGCGAATCTCCACTATATAGCCACACTATCCGTGACCCCATTCGACGCATGTTCTAATGTTCTAATGGCAACCACCGGCTGCCAAGTATGATCGCGCGGCATTAGACCGATCGATCATTGCTGTGTAGTGTATGCTCACACACTACTCACTGTCTGCCTGTCTCCACATAGCCTCCGGGTCTCCGGTGCAAACGCAAATTAGAGGAGTTTATTACCACCACAAGCAAACAACGGCAAGAAAAAAAAGCGTGTTCCACCACACCAGACACCACTATCACCGTGTGGCGCGTAATCGTGGGTTGGTAACCCGTTTTATTTTGTGTGTCTCTGTATCTCTCCACTTTAATTTTCGCGAACGACGTAGACCTTGCGCGGTTGATCGAGCGACCGGGGTGCGTCAGTTGATTCGTGTGCTCGTACGTGGCCGGTTGGTTGTGGCTCCTTGCGCTCCTGCTACTGGTGTGTGACTCTACTCCTTTAAGAGAAGAAAAAAAACTTCCCACCCACCCCCAAGATGCTGCAAAACGTTCTCCGTCAGGTGGTTCGGTCGGTGGGCTCGATCGGTGCACCGCGCACGTTCGCTAGCTCCTCGTTCGGTACGGCCACCGGTGCCACCTCGCCCCTAACCTACCTGAGCGAGGACGAGCTGATGATGAAGGAAACGGTAGCCAAGCTGGCCCAGGAACAGATTGCCCCGCTGGTGAAGAAGATGGACGAAGAGCACCAGTTCGATCCGTCCGTGGTGCGTGCCCTGTTCGACAACGGGCTGATGGGGATTGAGGTTAGCGACGAGTATGGGGGCAGCGCGTGCAACTTCATGACCACCATGCTAGTGGTGGAGGAGCTATCGAAGGTGTGCCCTGCAACGGCCGCCTTCGTTGACATCCACAACACGCTGGTCAACTCGCTCATGATCAAGCTCGGTACGGCAGAACAGAAGAGCAAATATTTGCCCAAGCTGAGCCAGGAGTACAGTGGTAGCTTTGCGCTGTCGGAACCGTCGGCCGGATCGGATGCGTTCTCGCTAAAAACCACCGCCAAGAAGGATGGCAACCACTACGTACTGAACGGTACCAAGATGTGGATCTCCAACTCGGATCTGTCCGGTGCGTTCCTGATCATGGCGAATGCGAATCCTTCCGCCGGATACCGTGGCATCACGACGTTTATCGTGGAGCGCGAGTACGAAGGTTTCACCGTGGGCAAGAGAGAAAGCAAGCTGGGTATCTGTGCGTCCGGTACCTGCACGCTGCATCTGGACAATGTGCGCGTGCCGGAGGAGAACATCCTCGGTGAGTTTGGCAAGGGCTATCAGTATGCGGCCGGTTTCCTGAACGAAGGGCGCATCGGTATCGGGGCGCAGATGATTGGGCTGGCACAGGGCTGCCTGGACGCTACCATCCCTTACCTGCTCGAGCGCAAACAGTTCGGTTCCGATCTGTACTCGTTCCAGAGCATGCAGCATCAGATCGCTACGATCGCGACGGAAATTGAAGCTGCCCGGCTGCTGACGTACAATGCGGCCCGACTGCAGGAGGCTGGCGCACCGTTCCTGAAGCAGGCTGCGATGGCCAAATTCTACGCGTCGGAAGTGGCCCAGCGTACCACGGTCAAGTGTATCGATTGGATGGGTGGTGTCGGCTTTACGAAGGACTTCCCGCAGGAGAAGTATTATCGCGATTGTAAGATCGGTGCCATCTACGAGGGTACGACCAACATGCAGCTCAGCACGATCGCCAAGGTCATGAAGAAGGAGTATCAGTCGTAAAAGGTGATGTCTCTAAGCATAGCAGCGCTGATGATGTGTAGGGTACGCATTACGCAACCGTGTGGCGCCTGGGGTGTGGTGGTGTTGGTGGTGGTGCCAGTCTCACGAGACGAGAACATTCCGGTTCCAGCAGAAAGCAAATAAAACACCACCACCACCACATCATTCTACGTACACGCAGCAGAGATACGAGAGACGGAGATATCAAATTTTGTCTTCCGCATACGATAGTCACACACGTGCAGAAACAACTTTTCGTCGATTTTGTTGGTGTATGCGTTAGGATAATGCGCATAATGCGTGTATAGCATAAGCAAAAAAACAACGGGGACTGGTTGGGCGATTATGGCCCTAGTGAAACACGCACAACGAAATACGTGAATTTGTGAAAAAACGGATGCATTTATTATGGTTAAAAATTACTATTACGAATAATATACACGTGGCAAGACGTGGACACATGAACGGGGTCCAAACGAGACGGAGACTGCAGACGGGACCGAGACAGACCAGACCGCACGATGATTTTAGGCTAGGCATGTTGAACGAACGAAGCAATTATTATTATGCTCAAAACATTCCAAGAGTGTTTCGATTTCGTTGGAACTCTAAAAATGCAGCATTAAACAAAACAAAGCAAAACAAAAAAACCGGTAAGACATTGTGTAGTAGGTAGATACCGCGATTTAGTGGTAGGCTGTTGATAAAATGGTCTTTACTTTCGGTACGAAAATAAAGCTGTCGAAAAATATGTACGAGTGGCAGTTTTGTTAGCTGAGTGGTGTGAATTTGTTGTCTCAATGTCGTGTTGATGTTACGTTCGATTTGATGGGTGTGAACGGGGGCCGGTTGCGAATTGGTTCACAATGGAGGATTGTACTAATATAGATAGTAATATTGTACACAAATGGATGTTTAAAAAGGGGGAAAAGAAAGATGATAAAGGAGATTTGGGTAAGCAGTCGCATATTGTTGACCAAGAGTCAATAATTGTGAGCAATATAGCTCAATCAATATCTAAATATTACTCCGGTCGTTTGTGTGACTCATCGCGCATCTAAAATGGCCTACTTGTGAACGGCTTATGTGGCTCGATCAAGTCATGCGAATGATACCGAACTACCCAGCTCGCATAGTCTTGAAAGGCCATCATGGAGACAGAGGATGCATCCGCCTGAAAGGGAATAATGCGAGTTAACACGGTAAAGTGGCTTGATAAAGTAAGAGGAACGTAAAATCAAGAATGATGTTTGATGTTCCTTCGTCTTGGACGGTTTTTTTGTATTCATGTGGAACGGCCAGCCGTATTGCTAATTCGTCTTGGACGGTAGCATAAATGGAAAAACATCCTCAGACAGACTTCTGCTTCTTTGATAAACGTTCGTAGCCATATCATGGCTTACTAGATTTGATGATGTAGCAAGTAGCCGGCCAATGATACCTTCCTAGGGGGGAACAATCCGGACCGAATTCGTTACATGTTCCTGTCGTGTGAAGAATCCTCATAGATGCTTCCTCGAAGAAATATGCTAACCACTGTTCAATAGAGTTGAAAATTTCTTTTTCCGACGACTCCCTCACCATTAGATACTAGTTTATACCAGTTCCTTTAATCATTCTTAGTGAGTGATTGTCTGCTTCTTTTCAGGGGCATCTGCCTGCTACAATTTACAGTCGTACAAAATAAACGAGTGTTCGTATTCTGGGCTCTGGTATTTTGGACATTCTGGATATTCCTGGAATGAACAGAATGTTGTAGCCGTATCACCGGATCACCTCAAATCTACGCTGTATGATGTAAAGGAAAGCTTCAGGTATTTTGATTTTCATGTGACTATCTTCTGTCAATTTTCGGAGGTGATCAGTCAAGACCGACGTAACGATGAATGTCTCTCCGATTGAGATTCGTCCAAACAAAAAGAAGAGGATTGATTCGTACGAGGGCAAGAATTAGTCAAAAGTTTTGCATGATAGCAACTTTCAACGCCCCGTACCGATCGAGCCGTGAGAATCACATATGGGTCATCATCATGTCCTTTTGTAGCAACCCACCGTAAAGCTTCCACCTTTCCACCAAGTGGCTTTTAGAGAAGCTTTTACCGCAAAGTTTCTTGTCGCTGTTGTGAGCCTTTTTATTGTCGATCTTTGTTATCTTGCAATTAATTTTAGCATTTATGTCAAATTTACATTCACTCACTTGAGGCCAATGGCACCTGAAGTGTTAACCGCTTGACATAGCTATCCCATCCGATCAGTGTGCAGGCAATCGTTTTGTCGTTGCTGTTCGTGCCATCCCAAACAATATCACGCACATAGTTTGATGCACTGTTTTCCGTCTGAATCTCTTTCGATTTGTCGTCGAAAAATTTTACCTCTGGCGTGTTTCCCAGCACCGCGAAGTTATTGCTGCGTAAAACAATAAAAAAAATGAATCATTTCAATACCAAGAGCATAAATACGCATTCTCAGCACCACTCACTTACCCGTGGAATGATATTTTATGAACCTTTCGATCGAAACACGGAATCGTTTCGAGGAACACGTTCGGTTGCCGCGTATCTATAAAGTGCACGCGACCCATCTCATCTCCAATCGCTACTAATCGATTCCACGCGCCTTCCTCGCACCATCGGATCGTGGCGAAGGGTACATTGTGCTTTTCGTACAGCGCCACGGCCGGTTTCATTTCCCGGAAGTCCCACAGCAGTGCAGATTGATCTTTCGAACAGCTTACAGCTAACGAATCCTGAGTGCAATCGGTAGACACGGACGTAATTGCGCCAAGGTGAGCATTGTGAAAGGTGTTGGTCGACTGCAAATCGCCCTGACTGTAATCCCACAGCTTGAGGCAACCATCGACCGATCCGGAAATTACGGTCCGCTCCGTGCGTTTGAATATGTCCACTGCGGTGATAGCTCCGATATGTTCGTTCCGTTTGTCTATCATATAGAGATCGGGACCTCGAATGACATTCCCAGTGGACCACAGTTCGATCGATCCTCTATCGTTGCCCAGAAGAAACTACCAAAGAAAGAGAAAATCCAGAGTCACCACTATTGAGGAGATGTATGTAATTTAGCTACCCAGCTATGAAGAACTCATTACCAAAGCATTGTCCGTTTAGCACAGTGCCGTTACGATCGCATCGCACCGGTTGCTGAAAAGTATCTTCTCTTCCTGGAAAAGATCCGCCATAGTTTCCCAACCACAGAAGCCACCTTCCCAGAGCCGGCCGGTGTAATTGTTGCCCGCCACGATTACATTACCCTGGCAGCTAACAATGGCCAAATCTAGGAATGGGGGCAGTTTTTTCTCCGGCAACGGAATCGCTTTTGTGAGACGGTAGTGCAACGAGTTCATGTTCGGATAGTCGGTAGTTTTCGCTAGCTCGGGTAATGTTTCCGGTGGCTGGTAGGTATCCGGCACCGCATAGGTCGAAACCAAATCGACACGCCTGTTGTAATCCATGCTGTCGGAACCACGATTTCGGATTTGTTTAGCGGCCTTTTTTGGTGTAACTGTTTGGGAAGATAAGAACGTGTGTTATTGCCGGCAAATGTTTGACACATGTGAAGCAATCCGTCAGAAATGTCAGCTGTTTGATTAGGAACATGACAGTTTGAACTTCGTTCATTTTAAATGAGCCGTTAGAAAGGCTACCAATTTTCTATGTTAGTTCCAATAGAATATGTATCATGTATCTAGCTTTTTTTTAGGAACATGTGATATCGTCTTTCATTTGAGTCGTACATTTCAATGCTTTTTTGTTTATTTTCTCCAATCAAAGGTATAATCTCTATACTATGCATCAAAATAATGTCCATTTCCCTGCAAGCACGATTGAGACGCTGGACAGCTGATTGGTGCGAGTAACACTAAATGCAAATAGGGTTTTTTGTGTTATCGTTTGAGATGACTCATTTAGCATGTTTTCTTATTATATCATAGTTCTAGTAATAGCATTTAAGTATAAGTGGATGATGATGACTTGCGATGGGACAATTACACGATTTCTCGTTTCAGAATTGGAGTTAAGTTAGTATAGAAAGAATGTATCATTGTTGTGTGACTCAAGCGCACACAGATATAATATTAAGTATTGAAGATTTTTGCTTTGTAATGTCCAGTAGGTTGCTGAAAAGTATCTTCTCTTCCTGGAAAAGATCCGCGGTAGTTTCCCAACCACAGAAGCCACCTTCCCAGAGCCGGCCGGTGTAATTGTTGCCCGCCACGATTACATTACCCTGGCAGCTAACAATGGCCAAATCTAGGAATGGGGGCAGTTTTTTCTCCGGCAACGGAATCGCTTTTGTGAGACGGTAGTGCAACGAGTTCATGTTCGGATAGTCGGTAGTTTTCGCTAGCTCGGGTAATGTTTCCGGTGGCTGGTAGGTATCCGGCACCGCATAGGTCGAAACCAAATCGACACGCCTGTTGTAATCCATGCTGTCGGAACCACGATTTCGGATTTGTTTAGCGGCCTTTTTTGGTGTAACTGTTTGGGAAGATAAGAACGTGTGTTATTGCCGGCAAATGTTTGACACATGTGAAGCAATCCGTCAGAAATGTCAGCTGTTTGATTAGGAACATGACAGTTTGAACTTCGTTCATTTTAAATGCGCCGTTAGAAAGGCTACCAATTTCCTATGTTAGTTCCAATAGAATATCTAGCTTTTTTTTAGGAACATGTGATATCGTCTTTCATTTGAGTCGTACATTTCAATACTTTTTTGTTTATTTTCTCCAATCAAAGATATAATCTCTATACTATGCATCAAAATAATGTCCATTTCCCTGCAAGCACGATTGAGACGCTGGACAGCTGATTGGTGCGAGTAACACTAAATGCAAATAGGGTTTTTTTGTGTTATCGTTTGAGATGACTCATTTAGCATGTTTTCTTATTATATCATAGTTCTAGTAATAGCATTTAAGTATAAGTGGATGATGATGACTTGCGATGGGACAATTACACGATTTCTCGTTTCAGAATTGGAGTTAAGTTAGTATAGAAAGAATGTATCATTGTTGTGTGACTCAAGCGCACACAGATATAATATTAAGTATTGAAGATTTTTGCTTTGTAATGTCCAGTAGTTTTTACGATGAAAAACAGATATTTCAGAATGAAATAATTAAGCGTAACACATCTTAACTGGCAGTTTTTAACTATAACTACACAAACCTTTCTACCTACTGTGGCGATTAGGAAAAAAAGCATAAATTAAAGTCTTAACAATTTCCTGACTTATTTAAATACATGCGCACATCCTGTGTTTTGTGCATCAACGTTATATACATAAACGGCACGCGTAATGCGTACACTCGATCGGTCGATCATGTTTTGTGACCGATTTTTGTACATCCCTGGCCAATATAAATTAGGCGCCGCAAAACAGTGCTGAGCTGCCGGAAATGGCTGTTCGGTGATGTTTATAATCGCCCTCAGCTCGAATTTCGATCGCTGCGAGCACTCAATAGTCCACTCACATTTCTTTGAACTCATTTTAATGGTGGTTTTGAATCGTAGCAGCTTTTGAAATAAATGAGTACTTAGTTATATGAGTTTTTAAAGTGTAAAGCACTCATTTTAAAGCGAGCGTCGATAGAATTTCGGCGATCGAAATTCGTGCTGGGGGCGAATGTTTCGTTTGTCCCGTTTTCAACTGTTTTAAGTTTCGTTATTATTTCGATTTGAATACAGAATCCACTATTTTCATGCAAAGTACAGCTTGTTTGTTTTAAAATCATTACAAACACACGTCTTATTAAAGTTCATGAATTTATCCGGCGTTGAACCGTCTCCAAAATGCTGGGTGTTAAATGATTCACATGAAACGAACGAGACGTTGAATGCATGATTTGCAAACAATTTTCAATATGAAAGGCTTGTGGCATGGTTTAATGAAATAGTTAATTTTTTGTATATAAAAAGAAAATGTAAAAAAAACATGAAAAATTCTAATGCAATAAAAAATATCATCAGACAGTGCTGACAAATCAATGAAAAATGAAAAATTAAGTATAAAACAAAATGGTGTCAAAAAATAGCCACAAATTGCAGCAACAAAAAATATCGCAAAACAATAAAAAGCAAAATTGTGTGTTACCAAAAGAAACTAACTCCCTGTTTTTGAGTGGTTCGATTCCTAGAGTCTAGCGTCGATGTTTCCGGTTACTTTACACTAAAGCCCATCAGCTGGCCTGCCAGACCAATGAATAAATTTCCTCCTGCTATTGCAGAAACTATGCTCATTCCTAAAAAGAAAAAGGAAATGCATGTTTTAAGCTGCACTTAGGGGGAATTATTATATCTGTCCCACTTACCGTGTAGGATTTAGACATTATTTTTAAATATTCTAGTGAATTCCGCGCTGCATACGCATGGGCCTCTTGAATCGTAAGCCCACTACCATGGCACACGGCAACCGGCATCGTGGACAGCTGCACCAAACACTGGAACTTGTTATTGGTCGACTTTTCGTCAATATCGACGTACGTCACGAGGAACCTTTGCTCTTTAGCAATTTCGTCCAACAGATCGGTGTAATTGATGTTTCTGTCGCTCAGGCTTATGCCCTGAGGAGGAGAACAGAGGGATGAAACAAAAGATAGGAATTGAAACGTTAGATTTAAGGTCCAATTCTCGCAAGACACAATTAACCGGGCCATCTTCACACCTGCAACTGCTGCAGCAATTTCTCCAAAATGCTGGGTGTTAAATGATTCACATGAAACGAACGAGACGTTGAATGCATGATTTGCAAACAATTTTCAATATGAAAGGCTTGTGGCATGGTTTAATGAAATAGTTAATTTTTTGTATAAAAAAAGGAAATAAGGTAAAAAATACAAGAAAAATTCTAATGCAATAAAAAATATCATCAGACAGTGCTGACAAATCAATGAAAAATGAAAAATTAAGTATAAAACAAAATGGTGTCAAAAAATAGCCACAAATTGCAGCAACAAAAAATATCGCAAAACAATAAAAAGCAAAATTGTGTGTTACCAAAAGAAACTAACTCCCTGTTTTTGAGTGGTTCGATTCCTAGAGTCTAGCGTCGATGTTTCCGGTTACTTTACACTAAAGCCCATCAGCTGGCCTGCCAGACCAATGAATAAATTTCCTCCTGCTATTGCAGAAACTATGCTCATTCCTAAAAAGAAAAAGGAAATGCATGTTTTAAGCTGCACTTAGGGGGAATTATTATATCTGTCCCACTTACCGTGTAGGATTTAGACATTATTTTTAAATATTCTAGTGAATTCCGCGCTGCATACGCATGGGCCTCTTGAATCGTAAGCCCACTACCATGGCACACGGCAACCGGCATCGTGGACAGCTGCACCAAACACTGGAACTTGTTATTGGTCGACTTTTCGTCAATATCGACGTACGTCACGAGGAACCTTTGCTCTTTAGCAATTTCGTCCAACAGATCGGTGTAATTGATGTTTCTGTCGCTCAGGCTTATGCCCTGAGGAGGAGAACAGAGGGATGAAACAAAAGATAGGAATTGAAACGTTAGATTTAAGGTCCAATTCTCGCAAGACACAATTAACCGGGCCATCTTCACACCTGCAACTGCTGCAGCAATTTGCCCGCGCGCGACTTTAGCGCTTTATGGAACTGGGACACCTTTAAGCTTTGGCTTTTTGTGAGCGTCGGTATGGAAACATCCTTTAGGCATGCGTACCGGTCAGCATGGTCAGTCTGTCGTAGCTAAAATACAGAGTACAAAGTATTTTTAGTTTTCATGCCGTATTCTGGTGTGAAGATACTTCACACATACACACCGACGTACATCCTGCTTGCCTAAAGCGCTTACCTCTTCATTGCCGTCCTCATCCAACAGCGCCATCATTTGGCTCGGTTCCAACGGTTGATCCTGCAGCCGTTGCCACATCTTTTGTGCCGCTTGACGTTTTGCGATTTTTTTACTCTTGCCTTCACCCACCTCACGGTGTTTCAGTACTACGCACGCTATCGTAAACTGACGCTCGTGCGGAAGACCCTTCTCCGTTTCCGTCTCGTACGTTGGCGGTGGCCAGCGTCGTGCCATGCACATTTCCTGTAACCAACCGATAGGGTTGCCCGTCGGCTCTTCCTCGTTGCTGGCGCTGTAACGAGGTTGAAAATTGAAATTAAATTGAACAACTCGAACGCACCAGCGCATTCCACCATGTTTGACTCGTACTCTTGCGATTCCTCGTTCACATATGCACCGGGAAAATCGTGAAATGAAGAACCTGTCAGTTTGTCTATTAGCGCTTTGGCTGCCGCTTGTTTCGCTTCCTTTTTGGACTTTCCCGTGCCGAGGGCTGCAATTGAACCGGTGTCAGATTGGAAATTAGTAATCCGCACTACTTCGTCACCTGCACACATCACAAACAAGATAAAGACTGGTATTCCAGCCGTCGATAGCTCCTGGTCGATCGCCGCGGAGATATGTTCATTATGGAGAAATGACATTTGGCGTTTATGGCAGTGCCGTTTATTAGCCAATGGTTGCTTTGTTTTATTTTCAAGTTTTGCCTTTGCTCGAAACTTTGCTCAGTGTCTGGATAGAACTAGGGATGAAGAAAAACGGGCAACAAAGGAATATTTCCTGCAGAAAACAGGCATTCCGGATGTGGCAATGTGTGTTGATGGAACAAACGCAAAAATAAAAAAAATCATTGTTCCACCTCTCCAGTTTATGAATCGCACAGCATCAAATTACATATTTATTTCTATCACCGTATTCGCTTTTAAAATTTGTCGTACGTGCGTTCATTTTCTACTGCAACTACATAAATCATCACAAAATTTGTGGAACGTTTTACCGATTCGTTACTAAAGAGCTCGCGGATTTCTTTTCATACAAACCGCGTCGATCGACGCGGCAATGAGCGATTCATTTTCCCCTTCAAATTTTCCCCATCAAAATTATAGCGCTTTCCCATAAATGAGAGCCACATGAGTGACGATGAGTGCAAAATGAACCGCTTTTTGACAGCGGCGGCGATCGACCAGGAGCTATCGACGGCTGGAATACCAGTCAAAGACTCGCTGTACCGTCTTTATTCTGATACGACACACGATACCGGAAGGCGGGTTCGTGCACTGTTCCCTCCACCTGTATCAGATCGTACTGTGGCGTAATGCCCCGGCGGCTAAGCAGCTCCTGCAGTAGAGATATGGGCGTTTTCATATTGTTCGTGGTAAGTTCCGTCTTGAGCGCTTCCTCGATCGGTAGACAGCGTTCCACGTTCTTCACGGTTTTCTTATTGCGAGCTGCCTTTTTCGGAAACCCTTGATGAGAGTTCGTAACGCTGCCCGGTAGGTCGGTCAGCATGCCAATCATGTTGGTAGGCATTGTCTGCAAAAAGTTGTCATGCTCCATTTTCTGTGTGTAAAGAATTAGTTACTATCATTACATACACATCGCAAATGCTGCTACACCTATTGCAATCCGCCATAATGGTGAAAGGAAGAAGTTTCGTAAACGCTTTGTGTGGCCAATACCATCCTTTCGATTCTCGGCCTTACCTACTATTAGCGTAAACTTTGTTCGGTCGTTTGGTATTACTCAGCTTAACACCGATAATGTATTCACTATAACAAAATCTACCCACGTCCGTGAGTGTATTAATTTAAAAAATAACTTTTTCCTTCCCAGTATGGTGAAAAACGCGAAGCCGAATATTTTCCGGGCATCAGCTTTTGACGTGAGAGGTGTTGTTATGGTGGTGTCAGTTCAATCCAAATAAAAAATCAGGCAGTACTCTACTGGGTAGGAATTAATTGCGCAATGGTAGGATGAGAAGAAAATAAGCGCTACTGCAATGCATGAACACACCACATACATTCACTGTGTTCATTTTTAGTAAGGGTGAAAAATTGTTCATTTTGGGTAGGCCACGGTAACTCACCAAGATCGTTTTGAAAACTGGGATTCCAACGTATTACAGTGTATTTAAGTCACTTTAGGCTATTCAACGTAAGTGTTCTTTCCTATTTTCCAGTACTAACAGTAAAAGATAAAAGAGAATTATTTTGTCGAGGTGTTTTATTTGATTTGATTTGATCCGTAGTTGAATAATCTACTGGATAATGGAACGCTCTACTCGCGTTTTAGAGTAACTACACCACAGTCCTTGCAAGCTGTCGCTAGAAATTGGCGACGTTTTGCGCCATCGAATTCCAGAACAAGAATGTTGCGACAATTCGTATACTGCTGGTGACTTCTGGATTATAGGAGTTTGTGAGGTTTAAAGTAAACATTCTTTCAAGAACGAATTTCCGGGGTTGGGTTTCATTCAAGCTCAAATATTTAGAGTGACATGTACACTTTTTGTACGTCGTGGATGTTTTGAATAGGAGAAAAGTATGGCAAGGCTACGGCGGTATCCTTCCCTTCCATTACATTAGGCCATGGTACATCTTCAGCTATGGTGTTGCACTACCATTCTATCGCCCATGTGCTTGGAAACGTTCTGTGTACTCAAATTCGGATGATTTTGCGATGACATGTTACCATCGAGCAAACAAAACGCGACGAAACCGGAATTGAATACCAGAACCTCGTAGGAATAGCCTCTCATTTATATACGTTCCTCCTTCTTAGTATATGTGATCCATTATTAATATTTTCGGATCCAGTATGAAATAACGATCATCGTACAGTGGTAATAGTGTTTATAATTAATAAAAAAAAAAAAACAAAAATAAATAAATTTGTTATTTACCATAAATCATACGACATTTTCACTTTACATCGTCTTCTCATCTTTGTATCGCCGGTTCTGCTCGGTGCTGATTTTTTGGCAAACAATATGCACGAGCTTCATTGTGTTTACTTCCCCATTGTTGGCAGTCGCAGTGATGTAGCTGACAAGCAGTTTTCACACTGAATTGCTGCTCGAAATGTGATGCAAAACTAGAAATTAAAGAAGAAAAAAACATTGTATAAAAGTGCAAAAATCTTTTTTTTTATTAAGCTTACCTTTAAGGAAATTTTGTAACTTCATTTACGTTTGTTCGAAAGACAACACAAACTTCACACAATCGACAGCATCGTGCATGTTGAGAGATTTTGAATGATTATGCCAGAGTAGAGTAAAGTTAGCCGTCTGCATCAAACAATTGATTTAAAAAAAAAATCATTTGCATATTGTTATCCGAAACTCGTAATGACCATCGTCCATCTTTTTCTATCGCACAGGCAAATCGTTATTAATTCACTATAATTAATTTTTTTGACAATACGTTTAATATTCTAATCGTTTTCAGGAACAACTTCAACGTACGTTAAGGGGTTTCAGTATGAAATAAACGAATAAAATTAAGAAATTTACACATTCAAATGAATTAAAAACGCATAATACGTTCAAAATCAAACTGCCAAGCATTAAAAGCAAAATGATTGTTTGTGTGTGTCAACGAAAGAAACTAAGTTCCAGTTTCTGAACGTTCACTGGTGAACATAATGTCCTAGTCTGGATGTTTCCGGTGGGCTTGGACCCACACACACACACACACAGTGGCCGACCTGTCGGACAGAGCAAGGACTAAATTTCCTCCTGCTACCGATGTCAAAAAAACATGTTCATTCCTAAAACGAAAAAGAAAACGCATTTATTATGCATGATGCTATCGAAAACCACTAAATCTTACCGTATAAGATTTGGACATGATCTTCAGATATTCGAGCGAATTCCGCGCTGCATACGCATGGGCCTCTTGAATCGTAAGCCCACTACCATGGCACACGGCAACCGGCATCGTGGATAGCTGCACCAAACACTGAAACTCGTTATTGGCCGACTTCTCGTCGATGTTCACGTACGTCACGTCGAACCCTTGTTCGTTAGCAATTTCGTCCAGCAGCTGAGTGTAGTTGATGCTTCTGTCGTACAAGCTTATACGCTAATGGAAAATCAGAAGAATCAGGAGAAGGGACCAAAATGAAGAAGTAGAAACGTTAGATTTATGATTGATTCCTCGCAAGCACCGTTTAACGGGCAGAACTGTTCAACATTTAAGAATTAGTTAACATATCTCCACACCTGCAACTGCTGCAACACTTTGCCCGTGCGCGACTTTAGTGCCTTATGGAACTGGGAAACCTTTTGGCTCTGGCTTTTCGTGAGTATCGGTATGCAAACATCCTTTAGCCCTGCGTACCGGCCCGCAAAGCCAGACGGGCGTAGCTAGAATACAGAACAAAAGGCCAAATTTCGGAAAATACAAAATATGCAGTAAAGCGGTCAAACTATTCTTCCGTGCGGTGCCGATGCACGTGCTTTCAAGTCGTATTCTAGTGTGAGCATAAAGGGTATCTGCACATACGGTACGACATATACACCCAGTTTTCTGTACCCTTGTTTCTCCCTTTTCTGTGGCCAGTGGAGGAAACCTTCCTGTGCTTACCTCTTCATTACCATCCTCGTCCAATAGTGCCATCATCTGGTTCGATTCCAACGGTTGATCCTGCAGCCGTTGCCACATCTTTTGTGCCGCTTGACGTTTTGCGATCTTTTTGCTCTTGCCTTCGCCCACCTCACGATGTTTCAGTACTACGCACGCTATCGTAAACTGACGCTCGTGCGGAAGACCCTGCTCCGTTTCCGTCTCGTACGTTGGCGGTGGCCAGCGTCGTGCCATGCACATTTCCTGTAACCAACCGATAGGATTGCCTGTCGGTTCTTCCTCAATATTGACTCTGCAAAAGGGTTGGAAAGGTGGAATACAATGAAAAAACTCATATTCAAGATAAATATCTCATCATGCATGGGTGGCTTACTCTGGAGGTTCCTCGTTCACATATGCACCGGGGTAATCGGTATAGGAGGTTCCCGTTAGCTTTTCTATCAATGCTTTGGCTGCGGCATGTTTCGCTTCCTTTTTGGACTTTCCCGTACCTAATGCTATAAGTAAAAGAATTAAAATTAAGATAAGAGAAAATTTATCGACTGATAAAGAACACACACACACACACAACACAACTACTCTATACCGTCTTTATCCTTGTACGAAACACGATACCGGAACGTGGGTTCGTGCACCGCGCCCTCCACCTGTATCAGATCGTACTGTGGCGTAATGCCCCGACGGCTGAGCAGTTCCTGCAGCACAGATATAGGCGTTTTCATGTTATTCGTGTTAAGTTCCGTCTTGAGCGCTTCCTCGATCGGTATGGAACATTCCGTTTTTTTCGTCCCTTTCTTATTACGGGCCTTCTTTGGAAACCCTTCATGGGGATTTGATATACCGACTGGTGGGTCAGTCGGAATGACTAGCATTGTTTGAGGCATGCTTAAGCCGAGCTGTTCCATTTCCTGTGTATACAGATTTAGCGTTAGTATGTAAAACATGTAAACTACACCTATTGCCGTTCGCCATAATGATGAAAGAAAGTATCGTAAACACTTTTTATTGGCGATAGCATCCTACCAATAGCCGTCGGCCTTACCTATTATTAGCGTCAGATTTGTAGGACCGATTGTTTCACTTAGCTAACAATACTGAACCACGATAATGCATACACTGTAACAAGAGTGAACTACTTGCGAGATATTTTTAATTAAGGAAATTAACTTTTTCCTTCGATATGGCGAAAAATCGAAGCCGAATATTTTCCGGGTACCAGCATTTGACAGCTAGGTGTTGTTATGGTGGTGTCAAATCAATGCAAAAAATACAGGGACCACTCTACCGATGTATACTTCATTCAATGTATTGAAATTAAATTGCGTTTTTGCATTTCAACTACGTACACTCATTGTCTTTATGATAATTCACGACTCCGCATACAAGATTTTTGAAAAGAACAACATCCGAAAGCTTTCTGAATCGACATGATTTCGTGTATTTGCGAGGGAAATTATTTCGTTTGTCGGAAACTCGGCGCCGAATAAGTTGTAACAATCTTGAGCTTCCCATCTTGCTGTGTGAAGCTTGGGAGCAACAAATCGCACGCACACTAGCACAAACAGCTGGCTGCAGCATCCCTCGCAAATACACGAAATCATGTCGATTCAGAAAGCTTTCGGATGTTGTTCTTTTCAAAAATCTTGTATGCGGAGTCGTGGAATTATCATAAAGACAATGAGTGTACGTAGTTGAAATGCAAAAACGCAATTTAATTTCAATACATTGAATGAAGTATACATCGGTAGAGTGGTCCCTGTATTTTTTGCATTGATTTGACACCACCATAACAACACCTAGCTGTCAAATGCTGGTTATATAAGCAACGACGGTGTGAGCAAATTTTGCAAACGACATCCCATTGCTAAACAAACGAAAAAGTGCACAGTGAAAAATTAAGTGGTGGGAAGTAAGCAACGAGCTGTGGTCGTGGTGGTCAAACGAAAAGTGTAGTCGTGTGCCCGAATTGTGTGGCCCAGCGAGAGCATTTCAGCCGTTCCGTTTGGTCCAAGTGCACCCCAGTGTTTGTGTGATTTGGCGCGCCAGTGCATAGCAAAGTTTGTTGTTTTTGGCGTAATTGCGGTGTAGCACCAATGCCCGCACAGAACGCCCGAGCATGCTGCGGGAACTAATTGCCTGGGTGTTGAACAACTACCTCGGGAAATATGTGGAAAATCTCAACACGGCCCAGCTGACAATTGCGCTGCTATCGGGTAAGTCGAGTTATAGTGCTGCCTATCGCTGCTGCTGGCTTGCGATGGCCCAAAGCTACGTACACAGACAATCACTGTAGATGGCTGTAGAGGATGATGATGCCATCGTTTCAATTTCTACGACGCGTCTACTACGACGTCTAGCGCAAGATCTCACAAGTGTGGGGCAAAGGTTGCTACGAAGTGTCCGTTGCTACGCTTCAAAACACTCACACACGGCGATCATCTGTGTCCGTTGAAATCGTTCAACCACACACGGTCAATGGGTATTAATTCGCATGGTTTGCGGTTTATGCACTGATTTCGTTTTTCTTCGTACCTACAAGTGCGTGTGTTTGTGTTGTAACGTTCCGGCATTGTTTTCCGTAGGAAGCAGGTACGAAGGCGAAATTTACAACGGCGCAAGCAAGAGCGAACGACAAAACGTAACAGTGTGTAACTCGCCATCGGGCGAGGGAAATGAAAAGGGTAACCGAAATGGAAACTCTCAATTCCGGTAGATGACCCACCACCACCACCAACACTGATGAGTTTTTGTTGATGGTCAGGGTTATGTAACAACCTTCCATAAAAGTAGCGACTCACCTCAATGTGTGCGCGCCGTAATTGTTGCTGACCATAGTCCACAGTCAATGAAAAGACCCCATTAGCATGAACCTACCTATGCGTGCGATCTAAGCAACCCACGGTAATTGATGCCACAAGAGTAGGACGCTTTTTGGCGTTCGGCCGATCATGTTACGCTTTGTCTAAAATACTACCTGTTGAATTAAGGACAGGGATCAGCCAAAGTCATTTACTAAAACAAGAGCGTCAATCAACACATTCCAATGGAAAAGTTTGCTTGAAGTTCTTGCCGTTTTTTATGATAAAATTTCAGTTTATGGAAATATTGCTCTTCCTCTTTACATTTCGAGACGTTGTGATCCTTTCTGATGATAAGATACGACATAATGAACGAACACCATATGTCATGACATGCGGTGTGCTAATCAAATTCATTTTAGCTCCAGCTTATCACCATTCTTATCGGTTTTCGTCATTTCGTCGCTTAGTTATTTCTATATGCTTCACAAAAAAAACTGTTTTTGTGTGCTGTTTACTAAGAAAGTACAACGGTTGTACACCACACCCTTGAACGCAAATGTGGTATGCTGTCCACCGTGTACCATTAGTCATCGAGCTTACAAAGATGACTAACTTACACTGACTTGGGTGTGTATTCAATGTTGTAAAATTAGAAAGTTTTAGAGGGAAAGAGAGAGAGTGGGTTATTAAATTCATTCCTAAATAATTGCAATTGAATCTTAAAATGATTAGGTTGTGGTTTTTAATCGTAGATACAATTTTTGCAAATGTTCTTTCTCTATTCCTTTTCCATCCGCTGTTTTCATTGATTGCCATATGGAAGGTTTCGTTTTAGCCATTGACTAAGAGTTTTTTATAACAATGTAATGTTTTCAAAATGTACTGTATGTTATTCAGTGTAGTGCACAAGTGTACATATGTTTCGGTTTCATTAGACTTTTTGATACATTTCTTCCCTTATTTACTTCTTTTAACAGGTCAGGTAGAGCTAGAAAATCTGCCATTGCGCAAAGATGCTTTACGACACTTTGGCCTGCCGCTACAGATCGTCAGCGGTTCGATTGGCAAGGTGAAGCTAACCGTACCGGTACGCGCGTTCCGCACCGCTTCCTGGTGCCTGTACATCGACGATGTGCAAGTCACCTGCGGTCCGATCGATCTCGAACAGGACTGGAACGCTGAGGTGGAACAGCAGACCGAGCTCGACCTGAAGGTAGCTTCGCTCGATCGGCTAGAGGCGAAATGGCGAGCGCAACGTGAAACACCTGTCACCGAGGGCAGCTACTACGCGTCTTCTTACAGCGGATGGCTCAACTATGGCACCTCGCTCGTGACAAACATTATCGAAAATCTGCAGCTCACGGTGAACGGCATCCATGTGCGGTACGAAGATGGGCTTACCATTCCGAATCAACACTTTGCCTGCGGTGTAAAGATTGATTCACTGTCGGCACAGAGCTGTGACGCAAGCTGGACACCGGGCAAGACGGCGAACTGGAGCACCCAGCATGTCACCTTCAAGCTGGTCGAGCTGACCAACTTTTCCGTGTACTGGGACCCGCGAGCCCAACAGGAACCGGTACACATGATCAGTCCGATCAGTGTGCGGGCCCAGCTGAGGCGAGATCGTAGTGAAACGCCGCTGAGAACGCGTAGCCGGCCGCGGCTAGTTTGTGATCTAATTTGGGAAGAAATTAAGATAGCTCTTAGTGATGTAAGTGACCATCGGAGCGTACGCGGTAAATTTAACTCACGTACAACCCAGTTTAATGAGCTTCTACTTTTTCGTTTCCCTTTACCAGATACAATACAATCAAATGATGCAGTGTGTCCGCGGGCTGGATGATATTGCACGCTTTCGTAGGTTTAAACTGCAAAGACCGACATCGCCGGTGGGTGAGAGTGCTCGCGAATGGTGGCGTTACGCCGTACGGTGTCACGGTCTCTGCCGACATCTGGGTACAGATCCGTACGTGATAGCGAAGGAAAATTTACAGTACATTCGAATATATCTGCGTATCGTGGCCAACCCGAACGAGGTACTGTCAAGTGCGAACAAACAGTTTAAGGATCGGATCGAGCGTGATCGTACGTTTGATGAGTTGCGATTATTGCGCGACGTGTGCATGATGCAAATGCCAAAGTTGGAGAAAAGCAGTGCCAGCTCTCCGCCTGTTACAGCTCCGACGGGCAAATCGATGCTGGTACACTACTTTCCCCAGTGGTGGTACAGCAAGAACAACAACAATAATAACAGTACTGAAGGATCGGAACAGCAACGGACACCTCCCGGGACAGGTGAGGATGATGCAAGCCCTGGAACATCTGAAGAGACCGGGGGTCAACAGCTAGCATTGATGGGCAGCAGTGCCGATGGTGGTGGTGGTTACTGGGACGGAGAACTAAGCCCCGTCAGTAGCTTTGAGGACGAAATTTTAGACGCTTTGGCCGGTTCGGTGGAATCAAACTCGCTGCTCAAACGTGACGCCGTGTTTGGGAAGTTTAACTTTATCCTTAAGCGTGGTACGCTCGACTTTTGCAGTTCGATCGAGATGGCTCCAAAGCTACAGTTCCTGTTTCAGGATCTAAAGATGGACGTAGAGTCTAGGCCACGCAGCGGTTCCCATTACGTCGGGCTCTCGCTCGGCTCCATACTGATTAAGGATAGGCTCACCCCCAATTCGCAATTTCCCGATCTGGTAAAACCGCAGCAAAAAGATGAACTAAATTTGAAAGGTCCCACACCCACCAGTACGACACCGCTCGGTGGGAGATCATCGTCGGGGCGACTCAGTACGACATCCCTTCCTCCGGCCGATATGGGTGCGTGCGAGCCCATCTTTCAGCTGCAGTACGAACGGAAACCTCTTTCGTACGATACCGACTACCGGTTGATGGTGAAATCGGAATCGCTTGACATCGTGTACAACATGGATGCCGTGCGATGGTTGGTGGATTTTCTGGCCAAACCCCACCAACAGTACGATGCCCGACGGAGGCTAGAGGACATGAAGAACAAAACAAAGCAGGAGTTAATGAAGAACTGGAACTACATTATCGAGGGCCATTTGAGTGAGCGTAAAACCTGGACGCTGGATTTTGACATATCGGCACCGCAAATTATTTTTGTAGAAAATTTCAGTGATCGTATCAACAGTACCATAGTGGTGGTGGATTTCGGCCGGTTACAGCTAACCAATGGTGATAGTGGATTTAGCTCAAGCAGTGTGCATAATGCGGATGCAACAGTAGCAGCGGCTGCTAGAGCATCGGTAGCGACGAAGGCAAGCGCGAGTGGTTTTTTTGCTGGCCAGCGTGATATATCGCCCGACATACAGACGGAGAACGATGAAGACGACGCATTTATGACACCGTGCTCAACGCCACCAGGTTCGGAAGCGAGCACTACGAATTCACCCACATTGGTGAGTGCGTTTTCTGAGGCGCCGGAATTGAGCGCAAATGATCGTGCGACATCCGGCGGTGGGATTGTTACGGCAGCCGCGATAGGAGATGCGCTGGACGAGTATCAGCTCTACCAGCGCCTTTACGATCGCTATCACTTGCAGCTGACTGATTTGCAGGTGTTGGTGTGTCACGCCAAAGAACGCTGGACGGCGGCTAGTCTAAAGACCACCTCGAACTTGCACGTTCTCGATCGGTTTAGCATCGTGCTGCAGGTGGAACGACGTGTTGTGTACACGAGCGATCCACAGTACCCTAGCTTAACGCTTTCTGGCACACTTCCAAAGCTAAACGCACACATCAACGAGTACAAAGTGTCCTCCATACTGACGCTGGTGAACAAATTAAGCAAGGCCGGTCAATTTAATCAGGGCGCATGGAATCAATCGACACCTGCGCAACCGGATGAGGCGGATCGGAATTCAGGAACGACGACAACAAACTCGAAACAAACCAGCTCGTTACCGCTCGGCGCTGCAAACGATGAGGAAGACACAAGCCGGGCAAGTTCGCTAGACAAGGAATCGGCAACCAACATAATCGTGTTTCAGTTTACCATCGATCAGATGTCGCTTGAGGTACAGTCTCGTGGTCGTAGTGTGGCGGAGTTGCAGGTTTCCGGTGTAAAGGCCGGTTATAACCAACGCCCGGAAGACATCAGCCTGATGTTATCCGTTCACGGGTTGCTGCTGGTCGATGCGATGCAATCGTTTGGGCAGGATTTCGAACTACTGATTGCCAGCCACAGACACGTTGGGTAAGCGTGGACTATTCAACTACATGATTGCCTCAAATTATTACAAATTAACGCCTTTTTTCTAGTATTGTGCTTAATGAATCTTATCGAAAGAGTCATTCATATGAATGAATGTGAAGTCATTCAATTCATTAGTCGACTCCTCATGAATCCCCAAAGATTCATGAATCCTCAGAGATTCACGCGCCAGATGGGGACCCCGAGCGGCCACCACTTGTTCTATCAATTCGTAGATCATGAATCTTTGAGGTTTTATGAATCTTTGAGGATTCATGAATCTTTGAGGATTCATGAATCTTTGGGGATTCATGAATCTATGGAGATTTATGAATCTTTGGGAATTCAGGAATCTTTATAACAGAGATTCAGAGTCATTCATTCATTTATAAGATTCATTCAGATTCATGAATCTGAATCAGATTTACCCAACACTACTTTTTTCTTTATTTTTATCGCAGGATGGACAGTTTGTCGGGAAGTTTGCGGCAAAGTGAACCATGTTCGCCCTGCTCACCGGCATCACCACCAGATCCGCACATGGAATACCGTCGGCCAACGAGTCCGCTGACGATTTCAAAGGCGCTAAGCAACTTACAGCGAGGTAAACAGAGAGTGGTGCACTGTTCTTCTATATCGAACGTATTTCAGTGGAGAAATTGTTCGAGAAGGATATTTTGTCATTGTAAATAATTGATAGCGTCATTTTAACCATCCTCACACATCCTATCCCGTGTGGACATTGACATCCGTTCACGGTTGATGAGAGTAAATATTTGTGGTAGAAATTTCTTTTTAATTTAACGCTCCAGAGCGCACCTTAGCCAAACTCGAACTTTCTATTTCTTGGTCAACTTGGCCGCCCCAGTTATTTTAGCACTGTTTATTCAACGACGAGCAAAAAAATCAGCTGTGATCGCTCTCGGGTTGTTTCGCGCGTATCTCCCTTTTTCGCATCCCACGTCCCTTTATATCCTCTCACCCTCAACTCCGATCGTCAACCTTCTCTGGCTGGTCGTTGCCTCTGGCTGGTCGTTGCGTTGCCGTTGGCGAGCAGAAGATACCTGTACAATTAGCACTGTTCATAGAGCGTGGACATTGCGTCGTAGATTTTTGAACTAACCGAGTTCAACTCTCGGGATTTTTCATCAGTTGCTTTTTTATACGCATGCTGTGCTTGGTGTGCTTGGTGTGCGCACTGCGCTAGGTGTGCTAGGTGTGCGCACTGTGCTAGGTGTGCTAGGTGTGCGCACTGTGCTAGGTATGCGCACTGTGCTAGGTTTGCCAGGTGTGCTAGGTGTGCGCACTGTGCTAGGTGTGCGCACTGTGCTAGGTGTGCTAGGTGTGCGCACAGCACACCTTGGTGTGCAAGCGAGTGCGCACAGCACACCAATTTGTGCTACTTTACCCAACACTACTTACGACATCTGACGGTTTGTCGGACATTGACGATATTTAAAAATGTCGTTAAAAGTTATTATAAGATTTTTTTTATAGATTCGCGTTTAGAAACATCAGACACTCTGAAGAACCATTTAGAAGAATGTGTTCATTTCTTGCAGAGTTCACTATTGCACTAAGTTAAAATTCTAATAGTATAGTATTCGTCTTTTTCTTATTCAAACCCATTATCTAGCTTTTTGTTTTGTTTCTATTAATGCATGCACGCATAAATTACATTATTTTCTTTTCTTCTTCATTTTTTCTCTTCTTTTCTTCTCATGTGTTTCATTATTGGACCAACCCGGACAAAAAAATCCCCCATTTTCGTGTGTTGCTGGTGGTCGCTGGCCGTTATTTTGGTTTGTTATTGCGGTTTTCGTTACATGCTATTACATTGTTCCAATTTGGTTGTGTTGTGCGCTTACCTGAACAAACAAAAAATCAAAATACGACCCTTGAACCCTCGACCCTGAATAATTTGTGCGCATGTGTGTGCGTGTGCCTGTGTGTGTGTGTGTGTGTGTGTCTGCGAACATTGTAAACCAATACAGCCACTTCTCCCTCATGGAATGCGGCCACATTGGGCGATTTAGATGCACTGATCACGGTGGAGATTGTGTTCGTGACTGCTGAACGGCCGGAAGATAAGCTGCAGGTGGCAAACATTCAATTCAACAATTTGGATATTATTGGTAAGCGATTTGCTGATGCAACCAAACGCATTAGAACGATATGCGCTAATGTTTGTGTTTATTTTTCCTTTGTTTTAGCAAATCAAGAAACAATTGTAGAATTGTTGGGCTTTGTCAAGCGCGTGATACCGGTGCCCGTTCCAGCGCCACCGGATCAAAGCGGTGGAATGTGGAATGGAGCCGATGAGACTGACAAAATGCTTCCAAATCAGGCATCCAACCATCTGCCACAAGTATCCGCTTCCGACACAACCCGTCGACCATCGAATTCTTCGTCAAGCGACACTCCTTCTGCCACTCCGGTGCGTCTTGAAATCACGTTCGATTTTCATCGTCTGAACGTGCTTGTGCTGCGAGCGCTGATACGTGACAATTATTTGGTCGGCCGAAAGGTTGGTACCTTTACGATGTCCGAGGCGAAGATTCATGCAACGCTGGGTAGTGACATTACCGTGGAGGGATCACTTGGCGGTTTGCAAGTGCTAGATTTAACACCAGAAGGTGTCAACCATCAGCGCATACTTTCCGTCGGCAAGGATCCATTGACGGAAGCGGCCAGCTCAACTGTGCCACCGACTCGTTTCGATAACGCGGATTCGGCTGGTCCGGATTTGATGGCGTCACTGGCGCAGGAAGTATATGGAATGGGACCAAAGCGCAGCGATCACCACACCACAACCACCGCCGACGATGGAATGCACGAGGAGCGACAGGCACTTTCGTTCTGCGTTTCGAAAGATCTGCACGCATGTATCGATATACGAGTAAAGATGGCTTCCGTGTGGTTCATTCACTGTGCCCGGTTCATGCAAGAGCTTAGCTGGTGCGCTACCGAGTTTAAGCATTACCTAAAGAATTTGGCTCGCTCCATCCGCGAGAAAGCGACTGACATGGCGCTGGGGTTGGTGCAGTCGCGATCCGATTTATCGGGCAGCCGGCCAGAAAGTATTTACGCTTCACCCAGACGTGTACGTCGACAGCGAACTGTGTCGCTATCGAGAACGCAGGACGTATTGTTAAACTCGGATTACACGTTAAAGCTGGACATTACGCTCGATACGCCGGTGCTCATTCTTCCGCGGAGCAGCAGCAGTCCACAGGTACTGGTAGCGCACCTGGGACGGATTACCATCAGCAACACGGATCTATCGTCCAGTGGCGACGGAGGATCTGCTTCCTCCTCCTCGCGGGAGCGTATCGTGGTGAATCTTTCGGCGAGTCCTCCGCCCAGCGCTGCCGGACACGAGGAGCTGGGCGGAGGATTATTGTTCAGCGGAGCCGATCGTACCTCGGTCGACTGTAATCTTAGTGATCTGGACGGCATTTACGAACCGACGATGGATGGAGAAACCGAGGGAAATCACAACAATACCGTTAGCAGCAGAATACGCTTTGCCAAGGAAGATTCCACGGAATTTATCGATAGCATAGCGGGAGATGCGGGCACCGGTGCAGGTGGTGCCGAGCGATCGTCGAATCTCGATCGGTACAAGATAGATTTTCGAAACATAAATCTTTACTCACTCGATACGACCAATCGCAAAGGGTTTCGGTTTGCTGGACTGCCCCGAGCGGAGGAACTTTATTCGTGCAAGGAAAACGCCATCCCGATCATACATGATACAATCTTTAGTTTAGAGATTTGCCGCGAACACGGAAGCGAGCAGCAGATAGGCAACGAGGAGGACGGTGACGGATTTCGAATAGTTGGTTGCGTGGTAAAGCCTCTCCGGCTATCGCTCAAACGCCAACAGTACGAACAATTGCTAGAGACAATCGACAATCTGTTTAAAATACCGAAAGATCTCGTCCGTCCACCGAGCGAGGTACCGACAACGCTCGATAAAATCACTGAAATAGCGGAGGAAATAGCACTTTCCTTCCACACCTTTCCAATGCCATCGAAAGCCCGGCAAGGGTTGTTCTATCAGTCGAGCTTGGACGTCGAACAGCGTTTAGCAGCTGCTGGCGGATCGTCCGCTGCCATCGGTGTTCGGGTGCACTTTGAGCTGCCGGCATTTATTATCCAGCTGAATGGTAATCGTAGCGAAGCGTTGGTACAGATCTCGTTTCGGGATTTCTGTGTCGATTTCGACAAACGCAACCAGTATGAAACGCACGTGAAAATTTCGCTCCGCTCGTTGCTGATGGAAGATTTGTTGCAGTCCGATACGGCGAAAAATCGATACATGGTGGTAACGTCGGCAGAGCGAGATTCGCAAACGGAACGACATAATGCTTCCTCGTTCGCTTCCCACTCCTGTCCAAATCCCGTCGGATTGCTGTACGGTATGGGAGACGGTTTGCCCAATTCTTTACCGACCAACCTGGAAGATAGGATGGGCTTTTCATTCCTCGCCACCAACAAATCGCTTTGTCCCGATACACCTCCACCATCGCCGTCGGTACATCGGCCACCGGGTGGATCACGCTTACAACCGGAGGAAAATCTAGTCATCTACAGCTCCGTGCTGGTGGATCCTGCCTGTCCAACGTTTGCCACCCAGTTCGATTCTCTACAGCAGTCCAGCTTGATCGATTTTAACAGCCTCGATCTGATAGTATCAGTGGAAAGTTGGTTCGTGCTGCTGGATTTTTTCGGGCTTCTATCGGATGACGGCGATGGACCGTCTGGGTCAGACAAGTCACCGCAACTGTCTCAACACACCGAATCGCGAGCTGATGGTGTGCGGCGCAAGGACGGCGTAGAAGGTGGTGCTGAAAGTGTTCTCAAAGAATCGGATGCTGGTGGGCAAACGGTGACCGGCCAGTCGAAGCTAGAGATATCGGTACGATCGTTAAGCTTGGTACTAGCGAAACCGACATGTGAAATTGCCAAAGCGAACGTGTCCAACGCACAACTAACGATTTCGAAACGTGGTCAAGCGAAACAGGTCGAGGGTAGCCTTGGCTCGATAACGCTGAGCGACCTCACACCGTACGGAACGCTGTACAGGGAAAAGTTTATGACAACCGGTAGCGAGGCGCTCAGCTTTATGTACGTGCGCGATGCAGCGAAAGGAACGGTCAGAGGTTTGCAGAAGGATGCACAGCTTACGATTACAATGGCGTCGGTGCGGTACATTCACACGAAGCGGTTTATCGCGGAAATACAGCTATTCTTCAAGGAATTTTCCCATCTGCAAACGGTGAGCCTGCAACAGCATATTGTGTAGCGAATCATTCTTTCTAATGTTTTTTGTTTTTGTTTCCAACGCTCGTTCTCTCGTCCAGCCTATGATGCGGAAGATTAAACCATCAGATGTGCGCACCTACCACAATCAGCGTCCAACACAGCTCGGTCTTTCGATCAATGCAGGAGCGCCGATCATTCTGCTTCCGATGAGTTACAACAGCGATCAAGTGATTGTTGCTGATCTGGGAGAATTCACACTAACGAATGAGTTCCGCCTGAGTGATGGAGAGCGCGAAGTATTGGATGTGATGCACGTAAATCTGTTTCATACGGACATTTTTGCGGCACGCATGGAACAGCAATCGGAGGAACGTTTCATCACGGTTCCATCGGCTTCATCGACAATCGGTGGGATCGATATGAAGGGATACCGGTTGGTAAAGAAAGGCCCTAGCTTGCTAAAGGAAAAGTGTCATCTTAAGCTGGAGGTTGAACGGAACCTTGACTCGCTTAACAGCCATTTTGGTAAGTACGTCACAGTTGTAGAACTTTGGCGAGCTTTCTCATTACATTTTCGGATGTGTTGTTATACTGATTGTGTTGATACTCCTTCTCCGGCGACCGCACCGTCTGCTCCAACTACCGAGGCCCTTCTTCGTTCTCCATCCAAAGTCTTCGAATCCACTATCCACTCTCGATCTGCTGGTAACTAAGCTCGATAAACTTTGTGTCGGAGGTAGTCTACTTGCTTCGCTAAAATCTTACCTCTATGGAAGATCTTATACTTACTTACTTATCAGGCGCTACAACCGCTTCGCGGTCTTGGCCTGCTGCAACAGTCCTCGATACCGCTCACGGTCTAGCGCCGTCGTCTGTCAATCCATTATCCCGGCCGTTCTGGCGGACGCATCTACGCCATCACTCCATCTCAGTTAGGGCCTACCACGCCTCCTCTGTCCATGTGGACGGCCTAAAAGGACTTTACGGGCTGGGTCGTCCGGTGCCATTCTCATGACATGACCAGCCCACCGGAGCCTGGCGAGCAATTCGCTGTACGTTGGTGTGATCACTGTACAGCTCGTCGAGCTCGTCATTGTAGCGGCTCCTCCATTGTCCTTCCACACATACGGGGCCAAAAATCCTTCTGAGCATCTTCCTCTCGAACGCGGCTAAGAGGGTTTCGTCAGTTTTGGACAGAGTCCATGTCTCAGAGGCGTATGTGAGTGCTGGGACTATAAAGGTTTTGTACAGTCCCAGCTTCGTCCGTCGCCACAGGTATTTTGAATGGAGAAGTTTCCTCAGGCTGTAGTATGACCGGTTGGCAGCCAGCACCCTTGCGCGCAACTCAACGTCTATGTTGTTGTCGGTGCTGACTTTTGACCCCAGATAGGTGTAGTTTTGGACGACGTCGAAGGTGCGATCACCTATCTGTACATCACCCCTGCGTAAATCCGTGCTTTTTAGCAGGGCCGCTGGTGATGCCACCAATATTTTGGTTTTTGCCTCGTTGATCTCCAACCCGAGGTTCAGTGCCGCATGCTCGATCCTTTGGTAAGCTTCTGCTACATAGGAGAGCCTCAAACCAATGATGTCTATGTCATCAGCGTATGCCAAGATCTGGAATGAACTATAGAAGATGGTCCCCGAAATTTCCACCTCCGAGTCTCGGATGGCCCTCTCTAGCGCCAGATTGAATAGGAGGCAAGCAAACCCGTCTCCCTGGCGCAGACCCTTGGTGGTAGCACCTGAGAGTTTTCCATCCACCTTCACCTGGCATGTGATGTTGGTCATTGTCATAGGTACGAACCTGGTAAGCTTGGCCGGGATTCCAAATGAGCTCATTGCGTCGTATAGTTTTACCCTGGCTATGCTATCGTATGCGGCTTTAAAATCAATGAAGAGATGGTAGGAGTGTAGCTGCTGTTCCGCCATCTTCTCCAAGATTTGCCGCATGGTGAATATCTGGTCAGTGGTTGATTTTCCGTTTCGGAATCCTCTTTGATAGTTTCCAACTATCTCTTCAACGAATGGGACAAGTCTTGTATAACTAGGGAGAGAATCTTGTAGGCGGTATTCAACACCGTAATACCCCTGTAGTTGCTGATCTTATAAAGTCCGTATAATGTCCTCCTTATCTGACTCCTTTATCGGTTCCTCTGGGGTCCCGCAAGGGAGCGTCCTAAGTCCTTTGCCGTTCCTTCTTTTCAACTCTCCCTCCCGACGGTTTCCTGATTTACGCATACGACCTCAAAATATTTCATTCCAATTCCCGCTGTGTCCAATTTTCGATCGCGCCTACGCATCTCTTCTCCCCGCTCCTCGCAATGATTGTGTTCCGCATATCCCTAGCTTTAATAAATAATAATAATAATAATATAGCGTGTCCGAATAGTTTACTGGGTAAGATCGTAATAGGATTAATCCATTTCATTAGTGTCATTGAGCTAATAGGGTACCCAGTTTATTTACCTAGACGACCATTGGAGGTCTTTTATATCGAATCATGAAGTCAAGTTGTCAACTGCTAATTTTTGTAGATAACTTCATTCGTCTTCTACCTATTTTATCTCATTTTTCTACATTTTTTTATCCTCAGTCCCGGATATAAGCGTCCATGGAAAGCTGTCCAAGCTTGATGCACTGCTCGATCTGCAACAATACCGTTTGATAAGGGGCTTTCTTTCGCACAATCTTGGTGAATCGATCGATGAGTTGTACCTTCGCGCTTTCTCCATTCCCAACAGCACGCTCAGTCTGAACACGGTGGATGCACCAGATATGCAGGAAGAGGTGTGGAAGAACCTATCGATCCATCTCGAGCTGCTCGATGTATCTGTGCGATTGGTACAAACGATCGATGATGATGGTTGTTGCTACGGTACGAAACCGTTAGCCTGTGTGAATTTCATCAAATCGAAGCTGCTGGTCGATTGTTTCAGTGATGGATCCCAAGACATCGATCTGGTTTCGCAGGAAATCCAACTCATCGATACGCGATTTTTGTCTGAAGAGTGCGAATGCCCAGTAAAGGCAAGTGCCGGTCTGCCTCGTCAACCTGCTGGAAGCAACGAAGTATTGAACGTGTTTCCGAACATTTTACAACCGATACGGGGTGAACCTGGGACGGAACTGGTGCAGGCAGAAATACATAGCCGACGGCGCAAGGATCTGACAAAATTTACCATCCTGCT
>KZ061911.1:0-23624 GCA_002091835.1 Anopheles maculatus | reverse complement strand
CTGCTGAACAATATGCGTCTAATGGCGATTCTAGATTGGTTGGAGAATGCGCGTGATTTCATACTGCAGCAAGAAGATCCACCGCCACCGTTACCATTGTTGGTAGACGGCATCGATAGCGTTGGTGGGATGATGCAATGGGAGTCGTACGATCGTACTATTGACGCAGGACTGCGTAATGCCGTCCAAAGAGTTCCGACGCCGGTGGAAGACAATCGCATGGAGCTGAAGTTGAACATCACCGACTCGGAACTGGTGTTTGTGGAGAAAACGGATCAGTACGATACGAATGCAGTCATATTGAAGGTAAGAGTGATACAATAGATATTTGTAAATGCGATGGTTTGTGTTGAGTATAACGATTTTATTTGAACAAACCTAGAGCACTACCGTTGTCTCGTACCGTCCGTTTGAGGTGAACAAAACGCTCTCGATCAACCTGAACAACTTGGAAGTGTTTTCCTGTATATTGGGCGCCGAGGAACGTACGGCGCTGTCCATTATCGACCCAGTTACGATCAATATGGATGTGAAGAAGGGTGTACTGGAGGTATGTTTTGAAAACTGTGGCAACCACACACCGAACGCCATGTGCAACCATAATACCTTTTCCCGTTTATCCATTTGAAATGACAGATTCAGATGCAGAAACAACTGTGCATTCGTCTGTCCTATCACGATGTGCGCATGTTCCGGCAAATGTTGGAATCGTTGCCGAAGCAGACAAAAAATGCCCGTGATCATAAGCAACAGCAGGAGCAGCAACTGCAAGATCGACGAACCAGCGAAAGCGCTTGGAAAGGTGTCGGAAGTATAGATTCTGCTGCCACCGGCACAACGTCTGCCAATTCGAAAGCGGTGGAAAAGTTGGTTCATTTAGGATTCCGACGAGACGATTGTTTAGTTGCGTTGGAACGTTGCAGCCATCAGCTCGACGAAGCAGCACTGTGGTTGACGCAGAACAAGGAACCCCGCCGACACGACGAACGTGGCCTAATGCACAGTAGCAGCGTGGGAAGTGGGGCTAGTGCGGGTGGAGGCACGGGAAAGCAAACGAGAGCATCCGGTGGCGCTCTAAACATCAGCGCCATCGAGTTAAAATCGCCCTGCATTTCTATCTGCGTTATTGACGATTGTCGCGATGCCGATGTACCGTTGGTGGAGCTGTCGTTAAGCAAACTGGACCTTCGACAAGAACTTGGCCAATTGCACGGTTCTCCTGTAGCGGCCCTAGTACCCGACCCACCAAGCTCCGATCCGAATGTGACGGTCGGTGTGGATGTGCTGGCGGTTACGTTTTCCGGTTACAACGCAGGCCGTATGGCCGGTGTGTTTGCGGTGGATTATTACAATCGGGTGCTAAGCGGCTGGGAACCGATGATAGAATCGTGGAAGCTCGAAGCGAAATGGGGCTACAGTTTGGCGATCGATACGGAAGCGGGCAATCGCTTATTTCCTCAGAGCTTACATCATCTACACGCGGCCGGGGTGGTATCGTCGGTTCGTTGCCAAACGTTCCGTTAGAAGCCAGCTGGACGTTGGTGGAACCGGGAGGTGTGGCAACGTTTTCGTACGGTACGCGTAACAAAGCTCGCCATCGGGACAGCCACAAGCTAAATCTGCATCAGATAGCGGTTCGGGTGGACGGCTGGCAGGAGGTAGGCCCGGTGTCGGTAGACAGGGTCGGCACCTACTTCCGGCATGCACGTCCCGATCTGTGCAGTGCCACCAGTGCCGTCACGGCGGACTACTCACAGACACCGCGCGCACGCATTGTGTTCGGTGTGACGATGGAAGGATCGGCCCAGAAGCTGATCACCGTACGGTCGGCACTGAAACTCCTGAACAAGCTGGACCTACCGGTGTTGGTGAAAATGGAACATCTGTTCGGGCATCTTAACATACGCAGCTGGCCCGAAACCAAGACGGCAATATTGCATTCGAACGAACAGTTGCACGTACCGCTGACGCACGTGCACGCCGTACTGTACTTCCGACCGTTGCTCGGGGCGGCTCTTGAGGATGCGATGAATTCGTTGACACCGGCGGCACCGTCGCCCGTGCCGGGCTCGCAGGCCAGCAGTTCGAGCGACGGTTGGACGCTTTTGCAGCGGTTCGACATTCCGAAGTCTGTCGCCCACGGTGGATACCAATTTACGGACCGCGGTATTCAGTGGGCGGATGCGATTGAACCGGGCGAGATTTATCAGGAGCTTCGTACCTGTCGCGGACCACGGGATAAGGCGTGCAAAATGTTGCTGGCCGTACGGAAGGAACCGTATCCTAGCAAGGATGTGATTCATCTACCCGGGCACGTGATTACCATCTTTCCACCGATGCGCATCCACAATCTGTTGCCCTGCGATTTACTGTACTGGTTGCCGTCCGGTAGTCAGGGGCGAATTTCATCCTCAGAAACGGCACGCATCACCGAGGTAGACATTGAGCAGCAGATTGCACTTTCGCTCAAGCTTGACAGTTATCCGAACGCGGGCCAGATAACGATTCCGGCCGGTACGTACGGTTCAACAACGCTTGACGTGCGTCTGTTCGATATGGGCAACCGGATGTTGAAGCTGTCCGCGACGATCGTTGTAGTGCGAGGCCGAGGAGTGCAGATATCGATCGGTGCACCGTACTGGTTGGTGAATCGCACCGGATTGCCGCTAGTGTTTCGTCAGGACGATCTGGACACGGAGTGCTCGGGACAGTTTGCTGAGAATGAGGAAGCGCGCATGATTACACCGTTCATGTTTGCGTTCAGTGATCCGGGCTGTTCGGGCAGTGTGACGATGCGGTTGGGACGCCGTTTTGGCAACAGTCCCAACTGGTGTCAACCGTTCAAGCTGGAACAGGGCACACAGCACCGCCAGTTGCGTGGCTCGTCGGAAACGTTCATCATTGGTATTGAGGTGCGGCGTGCGCGAGGAAAATATGGACAAACGTCGATCGTGACGTTTTCACCCCGCTATCAGCTGTACAACCGAAGCAGCTACACGTTGCAGGTGTTGCAGAAATGTCTCGTGGATAGTACGACCGTGTACGATCCGACGGCACGGTCGGCAGCTTCGTCGTCGTCGGCGTACATTGAAGCGGTACCGGGCTGTCACATTCCGTTCCACTGGCCACGGTTGGAGCGTGAGCACGAACTGTGCGTACGGTTACCGGAGGTGGCCGAGTGTCTGTGGTCCGGTGGTATACCGATCACCAGCACCGGGCTCAGCCTGTACATCAACATCCGCAACATGAACGGTGCGATGCATTTCTTGCGGCTCGAAACGATCCTGCACGGTGCGACATACTTTATGATCTTTAGCGATGCGCAGGCTTTGCCGCCACCGATCCGGTTGGACAACTACTCGCACGTACCGATCACCTTCGCGCAGGCGGATATGAAAGCTACCTTCAAGACGATCGTACGTCCCCAGTGTTCGATCGCGTACGTACTGGACGAACCGACCGGTGCACCCTATCTGCAGCTGGAAGCACCCGGCGGTGATTATTCCAACTGTCGGCTGGATGGGTTCGAGCCGTTCCGGCTGATGTACGAAAACTTTATCTACATCGCGTTCAGCCAGACGTTTGAGACGCCCGGTGGGGTTGGGGAGGAGGACGGCCGGTTTGAGGTGCGCTCACAGCAGCTGGTACTCGGGGTGATCGAAGGCCGGGTGCTGCTGGTACGCAAACAGGCCGGCGATCGGTCCCAGCTGTGGCGTATGAACAACGAGAAGCAGCTCGAACACGAAGGAACCTCTCCGCCGAGTGAACCGGGCCGCAAGCAGGCACGCTACGTGCTGGATTTGGAGAAACCACCCCAACCGATGCAGTACATTGGGCTGGTGGTGAGGCCAGCTAACCGACAGCGACGTTCGACCCAAACCTGGCACTTCACCGAGGACGGCCGGTTGATGTGCGAACATTCGAACATGTGCGTGCAGGCACGTGGTGGCTTCTTCGGGCTGCGGGCAGGATCGGAAGCGGTACTCGGGATGTGTGTATCCGACACGAAGGTGCTTACACAGTGCGGTGTACCGTACGAGCAAGCGATCGAGCGGCAAAAGCTACGGCCCGGTTCCGGCTGTCTGTCCGTTTCGTACCGTATGGATGGGCCGATCAAATCCATTCAGATACGGGACGTAAAGGCGGGCGGTCGGGGAGAGCTTATGCTGGATTCAAGCTGGAAGCACGTATCGCACATATTTAACGGCGGACGCAGTGTATCGTCGGATGCTGGCACCCAGTCCGGGAAGGACATACAGGAGTACCACGTGCAACTAAAATTACGCAAAGGCATCGGATTGTCACTGATATCGAACCAGCCGTGCGAAGAGCTGGCGTATGTAACGTTGGAAAACATTCACATGGAGTGCATCCGTACGCCGGTCGTTAACTCGCTCGATTTTTCCGTGGGCGATATGCAGATCGACAATCAGCTGTTCGAAACGTCCTGTCCAATAATGCTATACACGATTGGTGGCAGTTCGCAAGAGCAACAGCAGCAGTCCGGTTCATCCACCACGAGTTCCTCGTTGCAGCTGAACGTGAAACAGCTACCGTCGCCCAACACGCACGCGGTCATTTTCGAACACTTCATCGTTAGCATTCGGCCGGTGGTGGTTTATCTGGAGGAACGCCTGTTCCTGCGGTTGGTCAAGTTCTTCGGGTTCGCCAAAACGAACGTCGACCCTACGACGCTACCGGACGAAACGGATTACGAGGCGCAGAAAATTGTGTACAAAGTGCTGGACAGTAACGTGAAGCGATACTACTTTGGTGATCTGCGCATCATACCGGCCCAAATTCGGCTAAGCTTTGTAACGGCCAGCAAGCTAACGGCCGAGTTTGCCGAAATCAAGCGCAACCTCGGTTTCACATTCATCAAGTTCGAGGATGCGGTTATCAATTTCGAACAGTTTGCGCACAAGTACCATTTCGAAACGATGGACGCGTACCTGAGCGCTGTCAAGGCGCACTACAAGCAGGAGCTCAAGTGGCAGGCGGCATCCATACTGGGCAGCGTCGACTTTCTCGGTAATCCGCTCGGTTTTGCCAACGATCTGTCGGAGGGCTTCAGCGGTTTGCTGCTGGAAGGTTCCATCTCGTCGTTGGTGAAGAACGTCACGCACGGCATCTCCAACTCGACCGCCAAACTGACCGAAACGATCTCCGACGGGCTCGGTAAGGTGGTGTTTGATGACGAGCATGTGGAAACACGCCAACGCATACTGGACGTGTCGGGTGGCAGTGGCAGTGGAACGACCGGTGATCATCTGGTGGCCGGTTTTCGCGGTTTCACCTTCGGCTTGTTGGGCGGCGTGACAAGCATCGTAAAGCACACGTACCAAGGCACTGCGTCCGACGGGCTGTCCGGGTTTATTACCGGACTCGGCAAGGGTTTAGTCGGTACGGTGACAAAGCCCGTGATCGGCGTACTGGATCTTGCGTCCGAAACGGCAAACGCGGTACGCGAACAAAGCAAGGGTTCGAACCGTATCCTACCGGAACGGAAGCGACCCCCACGCACAGTTACCGGAGCGCCGGGCGGATTACTGCCACCGTACTCGTACCTGCAAAGTACCGGCCAGCAGTACCTGTTCCTCATCAACAAGCGCAACTTTGGCGAACAGTTTATGGCGTACGAACCGTGCCTGCTCGACACGAAGGATTCGAAGATGCGGCTCCTAGTGTCCGCCGAGAATGTGTGGGGCTTTTCGAAGAATGACGAAACGACGATGATCGTGTTTAACTATCCGATGAGCGAGATCATCTCCTGCCAGCCGCTTACCGTACAACCGCAGGACCAGCAGCAGCTGACTTCACAAGGTTCGGGCCGCTCGAGCGGCGGCAGGAAACCGGTGACGTACATCGAGTTCTGTCTGTCGCTTCCATCGAAATCATCGCTTACGCCCAGCGCACCGGAAATGGTGAAAAGGCCGCGCGTCCGCTGCCAGAATGAGGAGATTGCGAAAAAGATTTGCTACCATGTAAGTGTACCGGCCCGATGATTTTTTTTTTTGAATGCGTTTCCCCCTATTTTGAATCCATTTCCCAGTTTTATTGACGATTTCCAAGATATTTTTTGCAATCGTGACGAGGTTTCTTGAAGCATGAGCTTTGCGACGGATTCAAAATTGGAGATGGGAAACTTATGTGTTTGATGTGTATGTGTAACGCAATTTGTTTTTCATTTTAGGTAAATTTTGCAAAATGTATCTACGACGAACGAGAACAAACGCTAAACATCAATACTGTGATTGAATAGTGGCGCAGTCGCGCTGCTGCTAATCTGGCGCCACTGTTTTCATCTGAGATCCGCCAAAGCAATCCATAATCAAAAAACACACCTATACTCTTTCCTTTTTTTCTTTCCCTAATTCCCTTACATTTCTAATTGCGTATTGCCTTACCGACAGAAACTTCTGTGTTAGTGCAACACTCAAGCAGGGTTGAGTGAATTTAAGTTTCCCGTTTTCTAGGTAGTCTTTAAGCTTCTCTTCTTTTCGTTTTGTTTAAAGGACACAGTGAAACTACCCACCACACAAAAAATGGGACTATTTGTTTTTATACCATTGAATTGAATTTGAGGAACTGCTGAGCGCGCTTGTTGTGTGTGCGTGTAATTAATTCCTTACACTAATAGGTTTGTTTATTCATTTTTTTTAATCGTAGTTCAACACACCTTTACCCAAATGTCGCATTTTCGGTTTTACATTTTTACACTGAAATCGAACGTGCGCAATGCTAGAAGAAAATAAATTATTTTCGTTATATACATATATTAAAGAGCTTTTTTATCCCAATTTGTCCAATTAAAATATAAATACAAAAATATTCCGAACTGGTATATGACCGCTGTATAATACTATACAATATGGGGCAAATAGCGCGTATTTTGTAAATAGAAGACTACTAACATGCGTCAGTGCATGCCAGATAGCCCGGTTCTCTGATGGGATTTGATAACCGGTTTGCCTTGTGAAGATTGGTGTGACTGTGACCGTCTTTGCCACTAGGCCATCTTTTGTTATATTTTACACCTCACACCACAAGGCACTTTGCTATGAATGTCGAACTTTTTTTCGGAATGTTACAAATAACAGTACAGCAAATGTTTGTACGTTCAAGTTTGTTTTATATATGTAAAGCAGACATATATTTGCAATATCTGAATAATTTAAGCATTCATTTCGGTTAAGATACCGGTGGGTAACGTAAAAAGTGACAGTGACGATTACTCACCTCACCTATAGTTAGGATAAAATTGCTGCGCAAAGTTCTGTCGGCTGTCATTATTGAACTTAAACTAGTTCAGTCTCTTGGTTTCTCTGAAATAATCCATAGTTTCGTGCAGATGGCAAAGGAAGTAATTCAAGGAATTATAATCACTATACCGCAGGTAACCCTTCAGTTCGTTAGGTATATCGAGCGAATGGAGGCGGTCGAAGAACGGGGTACTTTTTTGTGCCCGTACCGGTGCATCTATCCCGTTCCAGACAGCTTCACGCACTGTATCCCTTGCCAAGCGTTTGAGGCTAAACACTGATAGTAGTGGCGTACTGAAGCACTTGATCGCTTTCCACGTACCGAACAGGTGCATAAAAAACTGAAACAATTTTGTCGGCTTCGTTTTCTGCACGGTATCGTGACACATAAGCAGCGAGGAACAGTGCTTCAGCAAAGGGAACACCAAGTCCGGTCTCCTGAGGAGCGTTTCGTTATTGAGTAAGTGCGCGACGATGGCATCCACCAAATTGTTGCTGCACATGCTCACCATGCAGTCGATGATTGGTTGATAGGCAGTGAACTGCTCCCTGGTATCCATCAGCGGTTTGTCCGTCATGAGCTGGTCTGTTAGAAGTGCAACCTTCACAGCAGCTTGTAGCGCATTGCTCAAACCTTCTAATTTGATACACTTTGTAAAGGATGCAAAATCTTCCAACAATCGCTTGGCATTTGTTGTGGATTGTGCTTCATCGGGCACGATACTGTTTCTGTACAGCAGTTTCAGCGCACTACCTGCTACTGAAGTCGTTTCTCTAATGTATGGATCTCGAAGAATGGTATCAAGCTCTTCGCGCCTTTCCATCGACACCGGTCCACATTCACACAGTACAAACATTGCAAGTATTCCGTAATCCGGTATCAACCGTTCGTACAGAGACAGAACATCTTCTCGCTGTTCCCATTTGCGCTCGGCTTCGATGAAGTAGGGAATCAATGACGTAGCACAAACACTCAGCAATGCCGGTTTCAGTATGTCTTCTACCTGGTACCGCACATGGTCGGTACCCTCGTTCGCCTGCAATGGATACACGAGACTGTAGAATTTTTCAAAACAGGCCACTTTTTTCTCTATTGAGTAGGCGGCCCGATACACTTTGTAAAGGATGCAAAATCTTCCAACAATCGCTTGGCATTTGTTGTGGATTGTGCTTCATCGGGCACGATACTGTTTCTGTACAGCAGTTTCAGCGCACTACCTGCTACTGAAGTCGTTTCTCTAATATATGGATCTCGAAGAATGGTATCAAGCTCTTCGCGCCTTTCCATCGACACCGGTCCACATTCACACAGCACAAACATTGCAAGTATTCCGTAATCCGGTATCAACCGTTCGTACAGAGACAGAACATCTTCTCGCTGTTCCCATTTGCGCTCGGCTTCGATGAAGTAGGGAATCAATGACGTAGCACAAACACTCAGCAATGCCGGTTTCAGTATGTCTTCTACCTGGTACCGCACATGGTCGGTACCCTCGTTCGCCTGCAATGGATACACGAGACTGTAGAATTTTTCAAAACAGGCCACTTTTTTCTCTATTGAGTAGGCGGCCCGTTCGGCAAACACATCTAACATCGTTGAACCGTCATCTTTAGCAGCGGATAACGCCTCTTCCACATTAGCAGCATCGAGCAAGCATTGCAACATTTCCGGATTGCCCGTAACCGTAGCAACGATGAATAGTGGCGATGAGGTGTCTCTAAGCAACACATCGTCCACCTTTACCCCGTGCGCAATAAGCTGCTGCGCCAGATCTAAACGGTTTTGAAACACGGCGTAGTACAGCGGCGATATGCCGTCGTTTACTTTCATGCACGCTGCATCCTTCTTTTCTAGCTGATACAGATGGATGATGATTGCAACTGCAACCGATTGTTCACAGGCAAGCATTAACGGCGTTAAACCGTCCATGTTTTGGGCTGCTAAATTTGGTTTGCAATGATCGACCACCCATTTAACCACTTCGAGATTATTGCTCATGACGGCATGGTGTAAGATGGTCCACCGTTTTTCATCGGTCAACGTTCCGATGTAGAAACTTATCGGTCCACCGTCGGAAAACTTGTGTAGCGTCTTGCTTTCCCCTGCTCTAACAGCATTCCAAACTGCAGTGTCGTTGAGTTTTGCTAGAAAAGTAAGTATTTCTCAATTACACTGCAGACACGGTAACAAAAAAAACAGCAAAATTACCAGAACTGGGAACGAGCAGGAATCCTTCCATTATTGCGAACGTGTGGGCGTGTACGCGTGTATGGAAAAATTGTGTATTGTTTTTTTGTTGTTGTTGTTTTTGCAAACACATTCCATCGCTTTATTTATTGCCGACGATTCGTTTGACAGTTCTTTGTTTGCATTTGACGTTTGGTGCGCAAAATACGCAAAAAGAGATTTGGAACAAGATCTTGGCAGACTTTTGGAATGTTCAATAATTGTGCCAATTTCATGCAAATAGTTGGATAATTGATAGATTTAAAGACAAAAAAAGATTTCAATCGTTAATCACGTCCATAATGGCGAGTGAGAGAGAGCATGTGGATTTTTAAACCATTTATTACGAACCAAAAAAACACTCACTCCGCTCCGATATCACGGAACGGAGCTAACGTTCCTTACCCATCGCTAGCACCGTTTTACCCATATTTTCGCAATTGTGGTTTCCCAGCGTAAAAAAACTTGGGTGCTATCGTACCAATTGTGTCCTGATCAAAAATAATTGTAACGCATCACGGTTAGGCAATACGCACAGGTACATCATGAAATGGTTGGTAGAATGATTGCAAAGTAAAGTAAAAGTGCATCTGTGTCCCTGGGAATATTCGTGTGTGTTTTTGTGTGTGTGTGTGTTGAAAAAGTACGCACCGTTCAGGTGATGATGTCGTGGTGGTACTGCTTCCTCGTCTGACGTCGTACGTTTTTTCCTACGCAGGCTGATCTTCATAAAGCGCAGCCAAGCAGTGATATAGGGAAAATTACTCGTCTTTGCATAGTGAGTACGCTGGGCCCGGTCTGTCCGGGGCAAAATTTGTCCCAAGTCTTCTGGCTGCCGAGCTGATCAGCCGACGAAATATTGTTCACACTGTGAAAACCGCGAACCGTGCCGTGAGGTGTGAAATGCGAAAGATATTAGATTCGAATCCGGTGTTGCACAGTGCGGTGCGGATCCGGTGGGCTACGGTTGCACATCCTGCAAACGGGTGCGTAGGATCATCACGACGGAGAAGAAAACACCCAGACTGAAAGGGGAAGTTTTCTTCACTGGTCCAAATTGCTGGCTGTCAAATTCTGACTGAATCCAAGCAGGCAAAATACGCACACACACGGATGAGGGCAACCCTGCTACCGCGATTTGGCTTTTTTGTTTCTTCATAATATTGCACATCGTCAGCGTTTTTTTTTTTTGTTTTTCGTTATATACCAGAAAGATCAAATTAAACGTAGGCCAAACAGCCAACCAACAAGTGATGTGTGGAAGGTTATAGCGTAAGAAAACGGCGACAAAAATCGATCAGTGTAAATCGTGTGCTGTACAAGTCGTGGTGTTCCCCAGTGTTCCTTTGCAAATTTTTGCGTGAATTAGTCGCTCGCCGTGTTCTCCGGTTCCGGCATACGGTGGTGTTTCGTTTGCGCTACGCACGTTAAAAAGCTACGGGTTACGGGCAATCAGTGAAAACGATGTTGCCCTTCACGCCACCGATCGTGAAGCGGTTGCTCGGCTGGCGTAAGGTTCCGTCGGACGATTCGGCGGAAGGGAAATGGGGCGAAAAGGCGGTCAAAAGTTTGGCCAAAAAGATGAAAAAAACGAGCGCCCTGGAAGAGCTGGAACGGGCCCTTACCGTGCAGAGCTGCCACACGAAATGTATACCGATACCAAGGTAAGCTATGGAAACCATCAAGTAGGCGTACGGCTGTGCCTTATGTAACGGAAGGGTTTTGTTGTGAAGCTGGGCAATAACAAAGTAATTAATTAATATATGTACACATTTTAAGCTAACTTGTGTGCCCTGTCCTACTGCTATCATAAAATGCGTGTGTGTGTCTGTTTGCCTCGTATGTGTGCGCACGCCCGTCAAGGGATCCGCTAACGCTGCACACTCAAAAAGCATGTGTTCTGTATCGTAAAGATCAAGGACAAAGTTATCGGACCACTTGGACACGGCCCGAAATCAGTGTTTTGGAAGTGAACGCATACTAACATCATGGCGCGCGCGCGCACACGTACACACACACTTACTGGGCCGGCTAAGATGGTTTCGCTGAAACAACGATGTTGTTTTTGTTCCGTGTTACGCATCACACACCGTTTTCTGAAAAAAAAAACAAGGTTGTGCGTCGTGTGCGCGATGTAAAGTTTGGCGTTTGAAGTTGATCACATGATTAGGCGAAACGGTGCAGGCTCTAAAACACACACATACAAGCAAATGCCGATGCACCCGAAAGTGATGTTGGGTTTTTGTATTAGAAGAACTGGCAAAGGCAAAAATTGCAATTTGATGATCAAGTGTCCAAGGTAACAAGGGAAGCAATACGAGTGTTTGTTACTTGGATGTGTTATAAATTGACGTCACTATCATCGTATTCCTAAAAGAGGGTGGTTAGATGAGAATAGGGCAAATATTTAATCGTACGATAGTGAGCGAAGTGGGCCGATGTGCGCGTGGAATAGAGACCTGGGCCGATAAGGGACCCGTTTTTTTTCTGTCTTCTGTTTATGTTTCATATGATTTGTACAAACAAAAATGTGTGACACGGTGCAAACTTTGTTTATTTATAATGTATCCGAACAAAAAAGCCATTGTGTTAGTTTTGGAGTTTCAAAACCCACGGCCAGCGTTGTTGCTTTGTCGTCATGGTTATTATGGTGTGGAGCCGGTTCCATTGCATCATCATCACTGCTGCTAGCTCGAAGCCAAACTGCTGTACCATCTTTTTGTATGAACAGCTGTTGGAACAAGTTTTTTTTAAAGCCCGATTTACAGGCTCTGCTGATAAGGGTGGAGATGGTTGAGATGACTCCACTGTGAGGCACAGTTTATGTTTATGTGGTCAGTGTTATTAGTAATGTTTCACCGAAGGAAGTGAAAAATGTCCCAGAAACACGATTAAAATGTTTAATTCTATAAATACGTTACATTAACGACGAAAATGAGAAAATCCTCGTAAATTTCCATATAGTTATTTTACTGTTACTTTTAATCTAGCAACAACAAAAACAAATAGTGTATGTAAAAACTAATGAAAACACGGATGGGTATTTATTGTAGCCAATATACTACAACATAATTTTTATCTACATATCTCTTTAAAATCGGTTAGAAAACGGTGAAAATCTCCGGGGACAATAAGCAATGGGACGTATTCAAAACCTTCTGGGATGTCGTGAAAACCCCGTAGAGAACGTTTAAAAATCTTTAAGATAGCCTGTATTAGCTTTAGCACTTTATATGTGTATGGTAAGGTACTGTTTTCTATGAGATTATTGCCATTATTTTGTTGGGAATTTTCATTTTATAACACTCAACAATTTAATTTTCGAATGACAGGACTTTGTTTTTTACATCCCTTTGCAAACATTTTATTTTTAAATGTTTTGTAGCGCTAATAATCACTGGGCGCCTCCATGGTGAAAGGATTTATTTTTTCTTTGAAGGATTTTTTTATTGTTTTCCTTAATGCTCTTAGTTAATAATTGACGTGTTGCTACATGCGTTGCTTTTGAATGTGTTTTTGTTTAGAATTTCTAATAATTTTATAGAAAATAGTACATTAAGGAACACCAGTTCCAGTCTCATTTTCTGCTAGTGTGGTGAATTTCACTATTCACACTCCTTTTAGCGCAGAACGCACCCGGGGACAAGGTCAACAACACTGCTGTTGTATGTGTGTTTGTGTGTTCATAACAGTGTGCGGTGAAGTTTCGTCTATAGTTTGTCTGTCTGTCCGCCCGTCTGTCTGATGCCGGGGTTGCCTTTGTGCGAATGAATATTTTGGAGTAGAAATAGGAAAAATGAAACACCAAACCACATCCAGGAACAAACGGCACTAGTGGGGTGGGCATCAAGGGGAAGCAACATAACAACGTACGGTGTTGTGCGAGAAGGAATATGTATGCGCGCGCATATCGCCATTTCTAATGTTTTCCCGTTTCGCTGTGTATTTTCTCTCCCTCTAGGAGGGAGGCAATGGCACGATGAACTCCCGGTACGAAATGAATTCCCGGAATGTACACGTACAAGCTAGAACGCAGTTAGTCTGGGACCCCTTTAAATTGGTGGTTTTGAGGAGACGAAAAAAGGATACAAACAGGAAGAGGAAGAGAAGAAAGAAACGGGCACGCAAAGGGGGGAGGTTTTTTATGGTGACCGAGGACAGGTTATTCTTTACGCTGTTGTGCCAGACCGTTTCTACACATCGTAGCAGACAGTGAAAGTGTCACGTACGAAATTCGTCATAGTGATCGTTGCTATTTGTCTGTCGTGTGGTTCCGCTTTCTATTTCATTCTTACTTCTGGTTCACAAACTAGTCAAAGCAACAAGGACTCGTATCGCGTCATGTACTGAGTCGAATTGGAAGGCATGTGCTGCATTTATTATATTTGTTTTAATAGTAAAAAAATGCGATTATATTTAATTTATTATCAAAAAAGTTTGGTTGCTATACTGGAAAGTTATAACATAAATGTGATGAAAATAGATATCCTTCGTATCCACAACGACGAAAAGAGTGCGAAGAAAATTTGGAAGGCGTTTCGCGCCGCCTGCTGGAGAGGTGGAATGTGTGTGTGTGTGTGTGTGTGTGTGTTTGTGTGCGTGTATGTTCAACATTGTCGCGACAGTTTTTTGTCGGCCCTGTTAGGCAGTGTGACCCTTACCCTATTGTTGGTCTGGTCGCTGAAGTGTTGGTGAGGCGTACAGTTCAGTTACCTCGTATAGGCTAAGGGTAGCAGTCCATCTTCATCCAGTTCCACGTACCCTTCCCCGTGTTTTGTGTTTTGCACTACTCTTTTACTTGGTTTGATGTAGAGAGAGAGAGAGTGCCGTACAGTTTGAAGATGATGAGAGCCGGAAGCGTCGTCATACATTCAACGTCATCGTGTCTCGTCAGGTGCACCCTGTGTGTGCATCTCCTGCATTCGAGTCGTGCGTGTATGTGCGTGTCTGTGGAAATGTGTGCGCGATGATGGCGAAAACCAGACGACGGCGTCGACGATGTCTAAAAATTAGCATAGAAATCGGTTTTCGGTGTCCTGTCTGCTTTAGTTTGCCGTTCCCCTATTTCTCCATCATCGTCATCATCATAACCGTGTCGGGTGTGCAACGTTTATTCATCATTTTTGCAACGTTCTGTTGCGGGTTTTTTGTCTGCTTTATCCGGCTGTTTTACACACATCACTTGCTTGCTCTCTCTATCTCGTACTCGCAAACTTTTCGTTGCATTTATTTTACAAGCCAAAGCATACCATCATTTTTGCAACGTTCTGTTGCGGGTTTTTTGTCTGCTTTATCCGGCTGTTTTACACACATCACTTGCTTGCTCTCTCTATCTCGTACTCGCAAACTTTTCGTTGCATTTATTTTACAAGCCAAAGCATCCAACTTGCTGCTGGTCATGATGATGCGCCTCCATTATCGTTATTGTTATCATTTGCATTTCCGGCTGTTCTAGCAAACTCTGGAATACCTTTTACATGTTCTGATGTTTAAAACTACGAATTAAATTTAAACCGTAAATGTGCGAAGAATGGTGTGAATTAACAGCACCATTTACTACAGGTTCGATAATTATAACTAATAATATTTGCTAATTTTGCAAGCAACGTATAACGTATGAGCTCATCTTAATTCGCAGAAAATAGTACATTAAGGAACACCAGTTCCAGTCTCATTTTCTGCTAGTGTGGTGAATTTCACTATTCACACTCCCTTTTAGCGCAGAACGCACCCGGGGACAAGGTCAACAACACTGCTGTTGTATGTGTGTTTGTGTGTTCATAACAGTGTGCGGTGAAGTTTCGTCTATAGTTTGTCTGTCTGTCCGCCCGTCTGTCTGATGCCGGGGTTGCCTTTGTGCGAATGAATATTTTGGAGTAGAAATAGGAAAAATGAAACACCAAACCACATCCAGGAACAAACGGCACTAGTGGGGTGGGCATCAAGGGGAAGCAACATAACAACGTACGGTGTTGTGCGAGAAGGAATATGTATGCGCGCGCATATCGCCATTTCTAATGTTTTCCCGTTTCGCTGTGTATTTTCTCTCCCTCTCGGAGGGAGGCAATGGCACGATGAACTCCCGGTACGAAATGAATTCCCGGAATGTACACGTACAAGCTAGAACGCAGTTAGTCTGGCACCCCTTTAAATTGGTGGTTTTGAGGAGACGGAAAAAGGATACAAACAGGAAGGGGAAGAGAAGAAAGAAACGGGTACGCAAAGGGGGGTTTTTATGGTGACCGAGGACAGGTTATTCTTTACGCTGTTGTGCCAGACCGTTTCTACACATCGTAGCAGACAGTGAAAGTGTCACGTACGAAATTCGTCATAGTGATCGTTGCTAGTCGTCTGTCGTGTGGTTCCGCTTTCTATTTCATTCTTATTTCTGGTTCACAAACTAGTCAAAGCAACCAGGACTCGTATCGCGTCATGTACTGAGTCGAATTGGAAGGCATGTGCTGCATTTATTATATTTGTTTTAATAGTAAAAAAATGCGATTATATTTAATTTATTATCAAAAAAGTTTGGTTGCTATACTGGAAAGTTATAACATAAATGTGATGAAAATAGATATCCTTCGTATCCACAACGACGAAAAGAGTGCGAAGAAAATTTGGAAGGCGTTTCGCGCCGCCTGCTGGAGAGGTGGAATGTGTGTGTGTGTGTTTGTGTGTGTGTATGTTCAACATTGTCGCGACAGTTTTTTGTTGGCCCTGTTAGGCAGTGTGACCCTTACCCTATTGTTGGTCTGGTCGCTGAAGTGTTGGTGAGGCGTACAGTTCAGTTACCTCGTATAGGCTAAGGGTAGCAGTCCATCTTCATCCAGTTCCACGTACCCTTCCCCGTGTTTTGTGTTTTGCACTACTCTTTTACTTGGTTTGATGTAGAGAGAGAGAGAGTGCCGTACAGTTTGAAGATGATGAGAGCCGGAAGCGTCGTCATACATTCAACGTCATCGTGTCTCGTCAGGTGCACCCTGTGTGTGCATCTCCTGCATTCGAGTCGTGCGTGTATGTGCGTGTCTGTGGAAATGTGTGCGCGATGATGGCGAAAACCAGACGACGGCGTCGACGATGTCTAAAAATTAGCATAGAAATCGGTTTTCGGTGTCCTGTCTGCTTTAGTTTGCCGTTCCCCTATTTCTCCATCATCGTCATCATCATAACCGTGTCGGGTGTGCAACGTTTATTCATCATTTTTGCAACGTTCTGTTGCGGGTTTTTTGTCTGCTTTATCCGGCTGTTTTACACACATCACTTGCTTGCTCTCTCTATCTCGTACTCGCAAACTTTTCGTTGCATTTATTTTACAAGCCAAAGCATACAACTTGCTGCTGGTCATGATGATGCGCCTCCATTATCGTTATTGTTATCATTTGCATTTCCGGCTGTTCTAGCAAACTCTGGAATACCTTTTACATGTTCTGATGTTTAAAACTACGAATTAAATTTAAACCGTAAATGTGCGAAGAATGGTGTGAATTAACAGCACCATTTACTACAGGTTCGATAATTATAACTAATAATATTTGCTAATTTTGCAAGCAACGTATAACGTATGAGCTCATCTTAATTCGCGTGCATGTGTGTGCGTGCTCTTGTGCGCGATACGTTGTTTTTGGACGGAGAGAGCAAAGCAACACACAAAAAAAAACGCAGGTTAAAAATTTGGCAAACGTGTGTTTGCAGATTTCAAGGTTTTCGTAACACAACCAATTCCCCCCCGAGCGGTCTGGATCGATGTGCTCCTCAGCCTGTTTTGCTCACCCACCGCACACTGTGTTTCTGTGCTCCGTGTACATATAGTTCTCCTCTCACACACATGCAAACATTTCGCACACACACACCACTCATTCAGCGCATAGCATGCTTTTGTTTTCATCTGCTTCAATTTCGCGACCGTGGACGCGGCTATAGTGCGGTACCGGCCATGGTGAACTTCATTGCCATTTCCCGGTCAAATAGGGGTTTCGTTTGTGGTTGCTGTTTCGTAAAAAATGGTGTAAAGAAAGTCTTCAATCCTATTCATAATTAACAACTTATTCGGTTGTTCCTGGCTTCCTCTCACACACATGCAAACATTTCGCACACACACACCACTCATTCAGCGCATAGCATGCTTTTGTTTTCATCTGCTTCAATTTCGCGACCCTGGACGCGGCTATAGTGCGGTACCGGCCATGGTGAACTTCATTGCCATTTCCCGGTCAAATAGGGGTTTCGTTTGTGGTTGCTGTTTCGTAAAAAATGATGTAAAGAAAGTCTTCAATCCTATTCATAATTAACAACTTATTCGGTTGTTCCTGGCTAATGTAAACCTTGTCTAACAGAGGTGGCAATGTTAGACTAAAGATGGATAAAATCATTTTTCGAAATGGACAAAGTTGGACAATTTTATTATGTAGTTTAACTGTTTAACTGTTGTTAAAAGTTTAAATGTGAATAGAATGGCTTTAGTTTCTTTGTAAAATTATTCTGTACTGAATACATGTATGGTTGAGCGCATAATTGGTATAGAATTTAGATTTTAAACAGCTTTACAATGCATTTTACTATGAAACCCGCAAGGGATTTGTGTTATTTTGTGTAAAAACAAAATTTACGAAACAGTTTGGCAATTCGTCATCATTATTCATTGATGATTGACATTTGTAACTCTGCCGAAAACGATGTTTCTGGGAAAAAGAAACATGAGCCCTTCAGGAGAGCTTGATGAATGAAATTATACATATTTACTTCATTCAACGACATTTTTGTGTATAACACACTTATCATAAATTATTTTTTTAAACGATAAATAACGAAACACGCGGGGTTGGTTGGTATGGTGTAGTGATGGGAACTTCGGAGTGGAGTCACGAATCCACTCCGACTCCACGTGTAGAAAAAACACTCCGATAAAATTTCGGATCCGACTCCTTCCGTGAGCTTCATCTACTCCAGAGTACTCCGATCAACTTCGGATCTACATCCACTCTGGAGTACTTCGATCGCCTCCGGTTGCTCCGTTTTACACAAAAAAACAGGACTTTGCGTGTATGTTACAAGGAAGGAAAACTTTCTTTCAAACAACTTAAAACAACACCTTCCCCCCGCTCGTCACTACTAAAGCTTACAATTTTTCTGCTTCAACCGCCGGAGTTGATCCGGTGTCAATCTGGAGTCCGATCCGAAGTCACCCAGGAAGTCCGATCCGGAGTCAATCCAGAGTTCGATTCAGAGTCCACTCCAGAGTCCGATCCGAAGTCGATCCGGAGTCGATCCGGCAGCTTCAAGTTTGTGTTGTTTAAAAGTAAGTTTACCTTTTTAAAGCATAAACGCAAAGTTTTCCCGTTTTTAGTGTTGAACGGAGCAACCGGAGTGGATGGAGCTCCGGAGTCGATCGGAGTACACCGGAGTGGATGGAGTAGGATCCATAATTTTATCGGAGTCGGAGTCGGTTTTCAACATTTGTGGATTCGTGAATCCACTCCGGAGTTCTCATCACTAGTTCGATTTGCTGCACATGGTTGCAGGTAGTGTTGTGTCGTGAGCGAAAGAGCTACATTAATCGCTCCGCTCACCTTACTGAGCACGATGTGCGATATGCGAAAAGCGCTCCGAAGAGCGCGTTGTGCGATGAGCGAAAAGCGCTCCGAAGAGTGCGATGTGCGGTGTGCGAAAAGCGCACCGAAGAGCGCGATGTGCGATGTGCGAAAATCACAAACAATTATGAATAGGTCAATGAGTAACACAATTGGGTATGGTATTAAAACATTTATTCTAACATTTAGGTTTAAGTTGATCCGCTCTAGCTGCCCGGTAGAAAAAGACTCCTTGCTGGCTCGTCGTCCAGTATAACTTCCCATCGGCTGCTTGCTCCACGGTGCCATGCTGTATGTGACATTCCTAGAGTATCAGGTTGTACGCTGATGTTCCGGAGTCTCGTTGGACAACACGGGACCGGGGTGTCGGATGCAACTCCAGTGTGGGAACGTACAGTTCTTAACTATACATAGCTCGACAGGCTCGCACATCGCACATCGCGCTCTTCGCAGCGCGTTTCGCTCATCGAACATCGTGCTCTTCGGAGCGCAATTCGCACTGTGCGGAGCTACCTCTCGCTCACCGCTCACCGAGGTGAGCGAGAGAGGTTCGCTCCGCTCTTTGAAAAGAGCTACTTGACCCAACAGTAGTTGCAGCACATCATTTTGTAGCTTTATCTCTAAAAATCCGATGCACACTTCTATGTGTTTGTGTTTGCAACACAATCGTCAATATAAATATATTAAATTTTCATACCTTTGGACACTACGCCACAATGTCCAAACATCATGACAACGGCGGAAAGCGTTAGCCTATTACAAAAGGAAAAGTGAGGGCCTGGAACCATTGTTCAGCGTTTTGTACCCAAGATATAGAATATCTATCCAAATTGTTAGGAAGATCTTGTCCATAATAGATACTTTATACAAACTATACACTGTAAATTCTATGCATATGGGGAATCAAACATTAGAGTTTGAAATCTTTATTATTTAAATTTAATTTTTTTTTTCGAAAAAAAATTTAAGGCATAGTGTTTTAATGAAATTTGGAAAGCAAGTACTTATATATTATTATTCTTTCGAAAAAATTTAAAAAAAATTGTTAAAAGCAATACGGCCAGGCCGTTCTTCATGAATAAAAAAAAGAAGTTAAATGAATTTTTTAAATTCTGTAAACAATACGATGATCATGATAATGTATGTACTTTTTTTCCAAATTTCATGCTAAAATTACTACTAGAAAAAAAGTTATTAATATTTTAAAATGGAAATGTTCCATTTCCCACACAAATTGTATGAGATACCGGTATACCGGTCGTAGAGAAGAGATAAGGGGTGTAAAAAGAAAATATAAGAAAAAAAATTCTATTTTTGCAAAAATATCTCTTTTCTTCAATATGGAAGAGGATTGCCAATTCTGAAGATACAAAAAAAAAATGGTGGGACTTCTGTGTAAAACGTTATTTAAGTTTGAAAATGAAAGTCATACCCGGGTATCCGGTTGTAGAGTTAACGGTTAAAGTTCACCCTATCGTCTATAACCCTATCTAATTATAAAATGGCTCAGTAGTTTACGATCCATTATACGAAATTGGTATAAAGGACGGAAATAAATTCACCAATACGTTACACTCATTCCGTAACACTTTCCGCAAGACAAACTTATTACCTAGACGTATTTTAGCTGCTGGCACTGGCACAGGCGAAGACAATGAAACCCAAACAGTTAATATAGTGTGCATTTGGAACCGATAGTTTTAAAACAATGTTTTGTAGAGAACAAGACACTCACCTACCCTCAACAGCAACATCATCGTATCATGTTTGAACTGCATAATAAGTTTAACTATTTAATGTCGATGTGTTCCTCTACACAGCGCAGTCCGAGTGATGTAAAATTACAAATTCACAACCGAGTTAAACTATGTACAACTCATCATTTCTGTTGTTTCGCTTTTCATCGCCCTGCACCGAAAACCGGCCTGAATAATATATGGTGAACATGTTTCTATTTTACCGGTTGCGTTTCGTTCCGTTTCGGTCACGGATCAATGCGAAAACGGTGCTGGGTATGGATAAAACGCAAAATGAAACGGAAGGTGAGAAAGGGAGAGGAAAAAACGGCAACAAGCAAAGAAAAAAAAACTAACAAAATACAAAAACGTTTTTGCTTCACATGTTTCCGCACTAAAGAAAAGGGAAAAGAGAACATAACGAAACAAGAGAGCATCATTTAAAGTGCAAAATGTTGGCCGTTTTTATTAGGGGATGAAATGCACAGGTGATGATGGGGGGAGGCGCGATGGCAAACAGGCGAGGGAGGGACGGCCAGCAAAGGGGAGCAGAGGCAGCATGTGTGCGTGTGTGTGTGTGTGTATGGGTGCTCCAGTTAAGTTGTCTACTTTCGCTGCTACTCTCGTTCGTTGTGTTGCTGTGGCCCTTCTGTCTCTCTCTCTCTCTGTCTCTCTCTGATGCAGTCGTTTTTTGTTTGTGTTGTTTGCTGTTGTGTTGTCGAAGTTTGTAAAGAGCATGTTGTTTTAACATTGCGCATGTAGTATTTAAAGTGTGAGCATCATCGACACACACTAAGGATGAGTAAAACATGACGCACACTGAAGGATAACATAACATGTAGTAAGTAAGTTGACTATTTTAGAAGAAGTAGAAAAATAAGACGAAGATTGTACTATTAATGAGGTTTCACTGTCAAAATAATATTTAATTAAATTGTTCTTTGGTGAAAAAAACCAGAACTGTATGTGTTTTTTTTTAAACTCCTCTGTGTTTCTTCCTATGCAACACGGTCTCGCGCTTTATTGCGAGATGTTGTGTTTTGCTCTTACTCATGCCTTTTTTGACGCCGGTGCTCCCTTTCCCTTTTCCAGTCATGCTGCCCGTGCTTGTCTAGACATGCCGCCCCAACGTCCGCCCAACATTCAAATTGTGTTTTCCGTTCGCTTGTTCTCGTTGTCTCTCTCTCTCTGTCGTTTGGAGCGTTCTCGGTGCGTGTTCTCTCTGTTTAGGGTTGTTCTGCTCATGATTGAGCGCGGGAGCGTATGTGTTGGTGTAGTTACCCCTCCTGAGAACAAGCCTCTTGGCCTCGTCCTAACGCCTCCAGGCCATCGAAAGCGAAATGTTCACGATGATTTGAGATGCGCGCCCACGGACCTGCCCGTGTATGTGTGTGTGTGTGTGCGTGTCTGCCTGTGTATATATATATTTAGGCAACGAATGACGATAAACGATGATGATGATGATGGGGTCTCGGTCTCCATTCCTTTCTGGGCTCACCAAGGAAGCATGTGAACCGGCAGTCGGACAGTTTTGCGTTGGATGTTCGAAAGGATAGAGGTTCCCCGTTCGAAAGTACACCACACGCACTGTTTGGTTTGGTTTGCATTTATACTGGCGAGCCAGGAAGTTGAAGTTACACGGTGAAATAAGTGCTTTATATAGATCCAAAGGTAGCTAGATTAAGAATTTATTCGAATGCGTCCGGTGTGCACGTTTTTCGGTGCAAATTCTAGCGCTTGTAGTTTTCCATCGCAATCGCAGTCGATGTTGTGTGGTGTGCGCCGTCTCGCTTACTCACACAGCCAGACATAGCGCGTCCCCCGGTGTGGGAGAAAGATGGCAAGCGTTGTTCGCGTTTGTGTGTAACTGTCAGTGCCTTAGGATGACGGGTGGAGTGCGTGTTTTTGCAGCAATGTGTGTGTTTGTTGGTATTATGGGGGTTGGAATATGTTTGTAGTGGGATTGTGCAATAGTCGCACGTCGTGTGTCCCCGGGTGCCCCGAGTGACGGTGGGAAATTGATTCTGGAATGAAAAACAAACAACGAAAATGTGAGTTGGCGTGCTGTAAAGAAAAAAGGGGCTTAACAGTTGCAAAAATCAGAGCATCCTCATTGCAATTATGTTCGAAAAGTGTTTTATTTTTATGAACTATACGTGTGTGCGTGTGTGATGTCATAGAAACGCTTTTGACAATTTGGTAAAAACAACCAAAATATTTTGGTTTGATATATAAAAGTTTATCAGCGATAGTGATAAAATATTATCGGGCCTGTTGTTATTCAATACGATGACTGGCTAACGTTTGTCTACAAAGCGAAGAAAAGTAATATTAGAGATGTGTGTGTGTGTGTGTGCTGATAATGATTGCGTGTTTGCGGTTGCACCTTTTTTAGTAAATGCAGTACCGCTGTTTTTATTTTGCTAATTGGCTACAGCTGGGTGCAGAAAAGTCCATGTCACCGTTCGTAGACTAGAGCTTGTTTTATGCGTACAGTTATCCGCGCCATGTACAGGGTGGTGAGTAGGTAACGCACATTAGCACTTGTTTCAGTTTAAATGACACGGGTAAAAAGGCAGGTTATTATGTGTGCGCCATGGTGGAGATGTGGCTATCGAAGTAAAAGAGATATTAGTGGCGTTTTAATTTCGATTTCATTTTGCTAAAACGTATTAGACGTGTGTGTGTGTGTGGTCTGTGTAATGTAATGTTGTGCTGTGCGTCTGTGGAATGCATGTTCGCGGCGAAGATGTCTGCTGTACCGGAAACGAAACCGTACCGATGCAAAGGGACGAATGAGGGGTGGCATTTG
>KZ061910.1:246751-284624 GCA_002091835.1 Anopheles maculatus | reverse complement strand
GTGTTTTTATATGCTGTCAGTTGAAACAACACGACAAGATGCATATAGCAAAGGTATTCCGTCGTGAGGGTCAATGTTATTTTTTATTATTCTTACCTAATTTGATTTGAATCTATGCAACACGTCGAATCATTCTTATCGTGATGAACGGTTATAAATACATTCAAATAAAAATCTACGGCAAAGCACAAAGTAATGGGATTTAAGATTTTCTTACGTCGCTGCTAAATAATCAGAAATAATTCCCTTAACTGCTTCGCCATCTTCACCTGCTGCAACAATTCTGGATGCCGCTCACGACATATGCAACACGTCGTTTGCCAATCCATCTAACATTCCGCCCGCTCTGGCGGACGCATCAACGTCATCACACCATACCTACTCTATCCATGTGGACGGTCTAAAAGGACTTTACGGGATGGGTCGTCCGGCGCCTAGTCCGGTCACCTAGTCCGGTGACTCGTCATTGTAGTAGCGGGTCTACGCAATTGTCCCATACGGGACCAAAAATGTTGTCGTTACGGACTTTTGACCTCAGCTAGATGAACTTTTGGACGACTTCAAATGTGCGATAACCTATCTGCACATCATTTCTGCGTTAGTCAGTATTTGTTAGCAGGACCGCTGATGGTGATTCTCTTTATGCTTGCCATAAAGCCTTACCTTGCTAAACCAGCTTGATGTGTTTGGAATTCAATTATTTTACGTTTTCTCGTTATTTTCAAAAGAACGTACAAAACATTATATTGTTGGCAACATACAATAAAAAGGTTTTTATACATTGTGCATAGCGAGCATCAATGAACATTTTCCATTTTCTTTTACTCTGCTGTTTCTTTCATGAATGCCCTTCTGTTGGTCCCTTCTCTTTTTTGAATCTTAACTGCAGAATGTCAATGCTGGTAAAGCGTATACCTTTATCTTGATCCGTTGCGCCATCAGTACTAAGTTCGCCCGTAATAGTATGTTCTTTGTAGTGATTCCGTAGATCCGTGAGCAGTCGAAAAGATGCATCGCAACGATCACACTGATACGGGTTACTGCCAACGTGTATTTTCATGTGCTTCACCATATCGTTGCTCTGTGCAAAACTGCGCTCACAATAGGTACATTTAAATGGTTTCTCTCCCGTGTGGGTGCGCATGTGTCGTTTAACCATGTAGCTCGTAGCGAACCTGAAATTACATTTACAATATTGAATGTTCAACCTCCAGCCTATTTCAAACCATCGTATACGTACCTCATACCACACACTTCACATCCAAAAGGACGCTCACCTGCAATTAAAAAAAGGCACAAGATAAGTGATCGTATGCAGATCGTATGGTATGGTGGTAGGCTTCTCACCCGTATGAATCAATTTATGCTTTATGAGCGAATAATGCTTATTGAATTGTGATCCACAGGTGTCACAGCTAAACGCTTTCACTTTCGTGTGCGTATTTTGATGAATCGTTAATCCTCCTACAAAAAAAAATGAAAAATTCAACAATCGCAACTTTGTGACGATAAAACTGATAAACCCTGTTTACCTTTCGTGCTAAAACGACAGGGACACAGACTGCATGCCCACGGCTTATGGCCAGAATGCCCAAGTATGTGTTGGCGAAGATTACTGTTGTTGTTAAACTCTTTGCCACAGTGGGAACACAAATAGTTCGATCGGTGCGTGTGGGTTCGTATGTGATTGTTAAGCAGCTGTTCGGTTTGAAATCCCTTGTCGCAAAAGGTGCAGAAGTACGAGCGCCCGGTTGCATGGCAGTACAGATGTTGCTCGAAAGCCGTTTGGGTCACAAACACCTTCGAGCAGTGCTCACATGTTCGTATCAGCTCCGGATGGTTTTTCTTCAAATGTGCGGTGAATTCTTTTGGCGAGGAGTATGTGGGCGCATCGCACAGCACGCACTGGTACAGATCAATTTTGGTTTCCAGTTCATCCGCATCTGCTTGCGAATCTTGTGTGACATCAGTACCGTTTTCTGACGGTTTATCTCTTTCCTGATCGCTAGTTTTAACCGCTGGTGAAGAAGACTGGGAGTTTTCGGTACCAACTAACTGCAAATTGAAGTTTTCCTTGCTCCTCTCTTCCGAACAGTTGCCATCATCGGATTCCGTGGGCTTTTTTTCGCAATTTGCAGCTGCAAGCTGTTTCGTAGTACTTTTGCGTTTATTTGCCGTGGCCTGTTTTCTTTTCGATCGCTTTATTACGGGCACTATTATTTGCAGCTTTTTTGAGGGTGTTCGATTAGATGATCGTACACTTTGCTGCGACACATTATCAACTACAAACAGCTTCACGGGAGATTCAACGTTAAGGAAATTTGGATCGGATAGCTGCAGTTCTTCTTCTGGTGGCTTATCGGGAATATATTGCTCATCCGTTCCAGTTGCTGAACCTTCGCCGACCGCTGTGAACTGTAGTTGATGCAACAACAGTTCGCTTTTCTCACACTGCTCGTACAGCACGAACGCATTCATCACTTTACACCTACAGTCTAGGCAGATCGTCGCTGGCCAATTCATGTTGCGATCTTGCTTCACCTGTTGCGGGTTAAATACAGCTGGAAATAGCTTTTCTAACATAAAATGTAGGCTTAATGATCCTTCGTGTTCGGTCGGGCTATGAATGCAATACTGGCCATCGCACATTGCGACACAAATACGGCAGCAATACGACAACATTTGCGTATCTGCAAGCGTCACTGTATCCATTTCAGAAGAGCAAATTTTCCACACGTTTTTAAATAACTGTTGCCATTAGAATTAAAGATTTTATCGTATCGTAATTCGAGAAACAACGATGCAATGTTTTCACGGCAACACAAAACATCAAAACACCCGATCAAGGTTAACACAGTGCAGATGTGACATTCAACATAATTATGATTCTACGTTTATAATTTACGTTACATTCCAACGCACTCCGCACATAATGTGCATTTATTAGACTAAAAGAAGAATTGAAAGCTAAACTTTGCTTGAACCAATAAAAATAGACTGATTTTCAGGGGTTTTAACGTGTGTTAACAATAATTGTACAGTATTGTACGGTTGTTTTCGAGCAAAGAAATACTGCAATTGAACATTTGCTCATACAATGAGTTTCAAATCTGAATTAGAAATTAGAAATAGTAAGACGACCGTTTCTTAACCGCTAAAAAAAGTCGTAATCGTCTAATAGAGCAGAAATTGACGATGAATACATCGTCTATTCAATTCAATATACATATGGTCGTGGCTTAGAAAGAACAGAAAAACTTTAGTTTTTTACCTTAGCTTTAGACCATGAACGCTTTGGTTCCTTGTGTCTGCAGAAAGGCCACCCGATAATCGAGGGAGATTGTTTAGTTCATATGCCTCGTTGATGTAGGAAGCGAGCAGCAGAAGGTAACGCACTGAATTACCAATAAAAGCTTTATTTCCATTCAAATAAATAATAAAATAAACCGACTAATTTTCATCGCTTCCCGCACTCTTTTGACTCATCTGACTCATCTCCTTTCGGTACCGTAACCGCAGTATTTCGGTGCTGGTGAACCGAATATCCTGATCGTCCACCACCGGCGAAGGTCCGATTCCGTTTTCACTTATGCTATAGTGTTCCTGATAGTGGTTTCGAAGGTCCTTCAGCAATCGGAAGGATGCGTCGCATCGGTCACACTGGTACGGATGATCACCGATGTGCGTTTTCATGTGCTTCACCAAAACGTTACTTTGTGCAAAGCCACGATCGCAATAGGTGCATTTGTAAGGCTTTTCTCCCGTGTGCGTCAACATGTGCCGTTTTACATGGTACGGTGAAATGAACCTAGTAGTATCACGAGAAGATGAAAAAAAGTTCAGTTACTACTGGTGATGCACTATTTTCGTTTACCGTCGTGTGTAACCCTTACCTCATCGGACAAACTTCGCATACAAACGGGCGTTCCCCTGAAAACACAGAAAATGGATAATCAATGAAACAATCACATCATAGCTCGGTTGCTCTCCGCTTACCTGTGTGAATGATCTGATGCTTAACCATCGAATAGTGCTTATTAAACTGTGAACCACAGGTCTGGCACGTATACATCTTATTTTTCGTATGAGTGCGCATATGAACACTGAGGTTTACTGTGAAATAAATAAAAGCAGCAATTTAAACATCACCTTCGCTTTGCAAAAGATCCGACCCACGCGCTTACGTTACCTTTCGTATTGAACCGACACGGACATAAAGTGCAAGGGAATGATTTAGTATCGTCATGGAGCTGCATATGCATATGAAGGCTGCTCACATTCGCAAAGCTTTTGCCGCAGATAGAACAAAGACATTTCGTGCCACGCGTATGCGATCGAAGGTGACACTCCAGAAGCATTTCCGTCTGAAAACCCTTATCACAAAACGTACAGAAAAACGAACGTCCCGTTGCGTGGCAGTACTGGTGATGCTGGAAGCTTTGCTCACTAACGAACACCTTCGGACATTTGTCACAGGATCGTATCTGAGCGGGATGTTCCGCTTTCAGATGGTCGGTCAACTCGTTGGGCGACTCATACGTTGGCCCATCGCACAGTTGACAGCGAAATACTTCGGTTTTGGATTCCTGTGATTCTTTCTTTCCCTTGCCCCTTTTTCGCGTAACTCCTTCTACCTTTTGTTCTGGCTTTTTTCGTTCGCGCGGAGCTTTATCTGTCTTATTTTTAGCGGTTGTTGCTTTTCTTGCCTTGGGTACGGGTGGCTCCCAGTCCGGTTCCGTGCTTATTTCTTCGGGGAATTCTTCTCCGTCGCTGAAATCTTCGTTTTCCTTTTTGACGGTTGCTGATACTTTTGCGCTTGTGACTGTTTCCTTTTTCTCCTTTTCACGCGCTTTCATTGACCGCCGGGAAGTGGTAAGGGGCACTAGAAGTTTTGTATCCATTTCCGGAATAAGCTCACATGCAACGAATTCTTCTTCCGTTGGCACATCAATAATGCAGTCAACCGGAGCAAGAACTGGAACTTCGGCATGAATCTTATCTTTGGTAAATTCCTTCTTTTGCAGCCTATCGCTGCTATCAAGACATGTCTCGTACAGCTCGTACGCATCTTGAACTTTCTGTTTGCAATCACGACAAATTGCCGTTGGCCAGTTCATACTATAGTCGTACTGCATTTGTGCTGCATTAAACACCGATGGGAACAGCTTCTCCAACACGATCTGCAGGCTCTTCGAATCATCGCCGTCGAGCGGTTCGTGCATTGGGCAGTATTCTTCCATTTGTACCACGCATATTCGACAACACGCGAGTGCGTTCCAAACCAGCTCATCATCCATTGTTACACACTTGAGATCGCTGAAATCGTCGTAAAATAGTTATGCACTAATGGAGCAACACTAACTAGTTTGTTTACTAAAACACCAACTTCCCGACAAGCCAAAGAAGGCGTCTTTTGTTGTTTTGTATCCTCAAGTGCTGTCAAATTTGTCTAATCGACATTCAAGGTGTGCTTATGCAAGGTATGCTGCCTGATGTGTAAATAGCTTTTTTCCAGAGAATAAATACAATTTACATTGTTGCCCTGGTCCATATAAAATGGAACTAACCTAGAGTAAATGATGATTTGTAGGCTTAGCTGTGCAGACCGATCGGTGATGATCTCACCATCGTGCAGGGAATTAAACACGCCAGGCTCCGGTGGAGTGATCATGTCATGAGAATGCCACCGGACGGCCCAGTCCGTAAAGTCCTTTTGGACCGTCTAGATGGCCAGAGGAGGGAGGGAATATTGGATTGACAAACGGAGCTAGACCGTGAGCGGTGTCGAAGATTGTCGCAGCAGGCCAAGACTACGAAGCGCTTGTAACACCAGATAAGTAAGAAAGTAGCTAAGGAAATCTTAACGTAAAATGGTGTAGTCAGTAAAATCAACCGTACCATAAGGTTAGTTCCGAAATACAAACAATGCTACTAACAGCAGGACTGGCAATTCAACGATAAACACAGTTTCATACATTAGACTCGTATATTTTCTACATTATTCCTCAAAAAAGCTACATTGTTGTGCAACATGGTTGAGTAGTAAATGAAAAGTTCGAGTTAGTAGTTCCAAAGAAGAACTCGTCTTCTTATTCGAATAAAAAAAATTACCAAATAAAGTGTCCATCCTGGTAAAACAGCGACTCGAAGCATCTTCTTCCTTAGCCAAACGAGCTATTAGGTCATGCCTGCCATTTTTTTTTTGGCCTACTAGACTTATTGTTACCGCATAGTTGGATAGTCAGTCCTCAATATTGGGGAACGGCCCAGATGAGACTTGAACTCCTGCTGGTCCTGCCGTGTGAAGACCGGCGCCGCTGTCGCACCTACCACCGGGCCGCCCCCCGGACTCGAAGCATCCACAGCACAATTTTTAATGGGCAACCATACATTTCTGGAGGTTATAATGGACTTTAGATTGAGGTGCTTCTTCAAATTAGCCCACCGGTCGTTACTTTCTAACATCCTAACATTAGGGATTAAGGGGAAAAAAAAACATAACTTCGTGTAGCCCATTTCGAGCCTTTACTCAACTGCAGGGAATTCAGTTGCCTCCGCCATAACTTTACGATTTCCACAATCCTCTTCGTATCGTTCGCTGTACTGTGCCATTTCCTTTTCGTATCGCATCTTTAAAATGTTTGTGCTAGTGAACCGAATGCCCTTGTCCACTTCGGGAGATGAAATCGTGCCTTTGTCGACCGGCTGGCACGTTTCTTTGTAGTGATTTCGCAGTTCTGTGAGTAGCCGAAAGGATGCTTCACAGCGATCACACTGGTACGGATTTTCACCCAGGTGCGTTTTCATGTGCTTCACCATATCGTTGCTCTGTGCAAAGCCACGATCGCAGTACGTGCATTTGAACGGTTTTTCACCAGTGTGCGTGAGCATGTGCCGCTTAACATGGTAGGTCGAGACGAATCTACAAAAAGCGGACAATAGTACACACATGAATAAACAAGCTTCACGGTGGTTACTAGGTGGTATCAATTGCGAGAAATAACATACCTCATTGGGCATAGATCGCAGCCATAGGGACGCTCGCCTGGCGGAAAGAAAATGATACAGAGAAACATAAAATGATAGGTATAAGAATGAACGAAATAACTCTAATTCCCACCTGTATGGATTAACTGGTGCTTGATCAGAGAGTATCTGGTGTGGAACTGAGACCCACAAGTATCGCAACTGAATGGCCTTAGTGTCGAATGAGTTCGCTGATGTAAGTTTAATGCACCTGTTGGGAGAAAAAAATAGCAAAGCCTTTTATCAAACAACTGCTACACCGCTTAACCATAGCTACTTCCTTCGTACCTTTAGTACAGAACCGGCTAGGACATTGGGTACACGCCCATGCTTTAACGCCCGTGTGGCGCACCAAATGCTGTCGAAGATTGCTTTTACTATTAAACTTTTTCCCACACAGCGAACACAAAAATTCGGCAACGTGTGTATGCGACCGGGTATGACTTTTGAGCAGATTTTCGGTCTGAAAACCTTTGTCACAGAACATGCAGAAGAAAGAGCGCAAGGTAGCGTGACAATACTGATGATGCTGGTAGGTTGCTTCATTCATGAACACCTTCGGACACTTGTCGCACGTACGAATCTGATCCGGGTGTTCCGCCCGGAGGTGAGCGGTTAGTTCCACCGGCGAGCCATACGTATGTCCATCGCACAGTTGACACTGGTACACGTCCACCTTGGACTCCAGTTCCTCGACCTGATCCGACGAGTCGTCTGCTGCTTCCGATTTGATTTTTGCTCGTTTTTTCTTTTCCCGCACATCTTTATTGTTGTGTTTGCTTTGGGTAGTTTCGGACCTAGCTCTAGATGCAGGTTTTTGGCCCCTTTTTCTTGGTTGCTTCTCAAACTCTGCGCTTTCTTCGTCAGCATTTGGCTTGATTCTCGAATCGCTATAATTTGCCGAAGAACTTTCCTCCACGATAGTTACATCTTCCACAACCAGTTCTTGTTTAATCTTATTTCTTGTCCGTTTGTTCACAGGCACTCCCATCTGCGCGTTGTTCCGTTTTCTCGTTGACCTACGGGTAGCGGTTTCATCTTTCGCCGTTTCTTCCTCGGCAATAGGTTTCGTTTCGGAAAGTGCGTCACCGTCCGTTTCATCAATTAGATGCTCTGCCTCCTCCGTGTAGACGGCATTTCCATCTTCAAACGTGTACTCAATCAAAACGTCGTACTGTACACCGGAACTGCAATCTTGTTCCGATTTCACAGTTTCCACTTCGATGGTCGATCGTTCCTCGGCGTATCGCTGCAGCCATTCTTCGCTGTCCACCAGCTGCGCGTACAGCTCATACGCTACCAGCACTTTTTCCTTGCAAACCAGACAAGCTTTCGTTGGCCAGTTCATACCTTCGACGGGCTTGGCTTCCTGGCCGAATGTTGTGGGAAACATGGTCTTCAGCATCGTGTTAAGGCTCAAACAACGTTCCGCGTCTACTTCTTCGTCCATGCAACACTGCCCCACCGATTCGGTCACACAGATACGGCACATCTCCGCATCTGCAACGTCTGATGAAATGTACTCGGCTTTGCCATCCATACTCGGCACTGTTGTACTGGAACTTTCGTTTAAATTAGGTGATTTTATGAACAGTTCTCTCTTGTTGTTTACAAATGCGAAAAATCTCGTAGTTTTGTTTGCAGATCCGGAGCAAACGTCAGTAGGCGGCAAAAAAAAAAGCTAATGCCAAGGTGAATACAACCATGGTGAGCGAATCAAGGTCAGTGCAATAGAGATAGGCTTAAATTGTTTTTTTTTTGCTCAAAAAGTGCAAAATTGCTTTGCATTTTGTATTTTTCTATCTTCAAATCATATAATTTGCTATGCAAACTTCTACATCTGTGAGTAACATTTCCGATGTAAATTGGCTTACCAGACGTATGTAAACCGAACCGCCGGACGAATGACTACGCAACGGTCACTTCTGAGTTGGTTCGAATCCTCAACATGAGCCCTGTATGCTCTGTGTGCCCAAACGTTTAGTATGCTTAATTTAAATAATTGCTATATCATGGGAGCTTATTCAACTTTTGTATAACAACTAGCGTCCGGATAGCCTATGTTACGTTTGTATGGGATTCAATATTTAGTCATGCCGTGTGAAAGATCGGAGGCACCGTCACCATTTCGTCCATCGGATGGGTATGGTAAAAGGGTACTTACTTGCTTACTTACTTACTTATCTGCCACGTAGAGCAGCACTTCAGCGCTTATGGTCGAGCGCCGTTGCCTGCCAACCCATCATCTGGATCGTCCTGGTGGACGGTGCATCAACGCCCTATTCCATCTTAACTTGTGCCTACTACCACACCATCTCTGTCCACGCGGCCTAAAAAGTGTTTAAGTCTAGGGGGAAAAAATGTTAACGTGCGAGAAAGAAAAAAACACTGAAAATCATATGGGATAGAGGAAATAGGTAGAAAACCGGGGGAAAAATGCACATAAAAACTTTTTAATCTCTAAATCTTATGTTTATTTTACTTTAAATTCCCATTCCACAACTCTTCATCCTTCTATCATTTTCTTTACATTCCTACTTTGTTCTAACCTTTGTTTGGATCATAATTTGTTCACTGCTGTTTCTTTTATGAGTTTTGTTTTCCAATCCGCCTTTCACACATAACGCCCATATGCGCTCCTCTCTTGTGTAGTTTCTACTGCTCTTAACGTTTCTTTTTTTTGTTGCGTATTTGTTTGCAATATTGGGTGGGGTATTGGTTAAATATCTTATTACAAGTACAATAATAAATATAATAATAAATTAATGATGCTCATGAAATTTGTTTTACTCTTGCTGCTGCTTTGCGCAATAGAGGTTGACCGATTGCTGATTGAAAAGAGATGCGTTCTATGGGTTTTGTTAATTCACCATATCTGACGAGACCATTCCTATTGCGCTAGTGTGTGTGTGTTTGTTTGTTGTGTATTGTTATGCGTTTTGTTAGTTAGAGATGAACCGAGTAATTTCGCGCATCGAGCGTTAAAGTTGACAAAAACGAATCGCACGTAGAGTGGGGGAGGCTAGGACGTGTGTCATCATCAGTATTACTTAGTATGCTCTCCTCTATTCCATATAGCTAGATTTTGCTTTTCTTTCGCATCATTAGTTTGCTTGTTTTGTGGTTTGTGTATGTTTTTTGTGGTTTTTATACATCGATTTAGGACGAAAAACGTAATTAAAAAATCGAATAAAACTTTTAGCAAATTGCACCTGCAACCGCCCGTCCGGATGGCCGTCGATTACAAAACACAAGCGGTTCACAATAGGACGCGTGGACACGCTACATTCGAACATAATAAATGTCTGAACATGGTACAAAAATAGGATAAAATAAAAGACAAAAATACTTTCCATTACCACTACTACTACTACGTCCCACGTGACACGAAATAGCGAAGTGAGATGGTGTAGTAGCACTGCTATTATTACCACTACCCACTACTACTACTACTACGAATACACACTACTGTTGATGATAAGATAAAACGAATTGTGTTTTGTTTTTCTTCGTGTTAAAATTAAACACAACATGATAAAGATGTTCAAACAAGCTCTAGCTTTACAGTGCATAAGTTACGGGTAAAATGAGTAATAAAATAAGCATAAAATACAATTCAACACGCATCGAGAGCAGGGAGCTTTGCGCGAAACGATTCCGCGCGCGAAACTCATGACCAATGGGAAATGATGTAAAAGTAGTAACTAACTAACTAACTAACATTCTACATTGCTCGACAGTGAAAATGAGTTGCCGGTAAAAGCGAAAAGATTTGTCGTTTCGTTTTTCTATCAGTCCTACTACAATCAATTGTGCCTTTTGTGAAAGCATGGTTCAACATCCAAAACGAAAAGAATGCGTATGCGCGCTGCAAAATTTCAGCTAAAAAAACGCACAATCGCTTCCCGTTTTCTAATAATTTCTTCCCCAGTTTTAAAGCACTATCTTACTACAAATTAAATTATACATACTGTGACACCGCGGAAACAAATGCATTCCTATGTTTACACACGACCAACGGTGCCGCCAGGTTTGTGGATGCTTTTGTTGTTTTGTTTTTTTTTTGCATGTGAGTGCTGTGAGTACTGTGTATGTGTATGTGTGTGTGTGTGTTTCTGTGGACTATATGCACATACTGATGCATTTGCACTTACATACTAATTATTCTTCCATGTTGAGATTTATCTCTATCGGTGATGTGTGGTTGTGTTGTGTTGCTTCATTCGATCCGTCCAAGGGCCACGAGCTATAAGATATAGACTGCACTGTCCGATCCGATTTTCTCTCTTTCCAGTTCTCGTGCATTAACATTACAATTATAGGTAGGAATATGCTTATACAATTTGAACTACACTGAACCGTTCTTTGTGTTGTTTTGCTGCCGCGACTCTTCTGCTTTTTGCCATACGTTCCTTTTTAAATGGATTTATCGGATAATGGGCTGAAAGGGAGGCTCATTAATTACTACGCGTCCTATCAACTGCACTATTTTGTTGTTTCCGTTCCTTTCTACATCTGAGTTTTGTGGTTTTGTTGTTAATGTTTGCTTGTTATATGTGTTGTTTTGATTTGTTTTTGTTTTTTTTTTCTTACAAACTACACGCACTTCCTCCTTCCCCTATTCCGGTTTATAGGCGATTTATATACCTGCAAATGTTATTACTGTATGTTTTGTTTTTTGTTTTGTTTTGCTACTATGTATAAGTATATATAGACTTTATATGTATATATATATAGACTTTCTATCCTGATTTTGCTTACACAATACTTTTTTTTTCTTACTACGACTAACCTTACACTGCTTCGGTGCAGATGTGTTGAGTATGCATGTGTGTGTGTGTAAAAAGATACATTATAGCTGCTATATTTTGTAATGTGTTTTGTTATCCCGCTTCATCCACAACTTATCTGCAGTTCGCGGTGTTTAGCGTAAATTGGTAGCATTGCTTCAGTATGTTAATTACTTTGTATAGTGGTGTTCTATTTTCCGGTGTCACTATTGAATGCAAACATGGTTGTCTACTTTTTGTGCGCTGTTGAAACTGTTGAAGGGTAAAGAAAGTAAAAGTCAAACGTTGTTCATCAAACCACGACGATATTACATGTGTGAAAGAGAAGGATTTCATCACCAGATGTCAATACTTACGTTTTCTTGCAGAAACTGCATTTGAAGGCTCCATTACTGGCTTCTGAAGGAATCGAAATAACAATATATTACATTCATATATAAGCAAGGTATGCAATTTTTAACTTAATTCGCGGTATATTACATTCAAGATTTCAAGATCAGTCTTGACAATGCGTTTGGACATTTAAAACTATAGTTGCTAATCAGTAATCGAAACAGCACAGTCAAACGATAAATGATGGAGGAGTAACGACGATTTGTATTTATCATACAAAGGCAAAGGATAAAGGCTCAGCTGAAAACTATCGCGGAATTACTACACTGGCTGCTGGAGCGAAGGTCCTCGAGATCGTCGTGCAAAACTCACTTATGTTCCACTGCCGAACGATCATCTCTACGCGCCAACACGGCTTCTACCCTCGGCGGAGTGTTACAGCTAATCTCGTCGATTTTGTAACAAAATGTCATGCTGCTTTTGCATCCGGGGCACAAATGGATGTGATTTACACGGACCTCAAGGCTGCATTCGATCGCGTGAATCACCGTCTTCTACTGGCCAAGCTTACTCGCCTCGGATTCTCTGACTCCCTCGTAAAGTGGTTTAGATCCTACCTCACAAAACGTTGCTACCGAGTAAAAATTGACAACTTTACATCCGGCGAATACGAAAGCTCTTCAGGCGTCCCTCAGGGTAGCAATTTGGGACCTCTCCTTTTCTCCCTCTTCTTCAACGACGTCACTCTGGCCATACGTGATGCTGAGTGTCTACTCTACGCCGATGACCTGAGACTGTTTTTACCTGTCCGGAATAACTGTGATAGTCTTAGCCTACAAAGATCTGTGAACTGTTTCTCCGACTGGTGCGTTAAAAACGACCTACTTATTTCTGTTGATAAGTGTGTTTGTATGTCCTTCCATCATTCGGTTCGTCCTTTAGTGTTTAATTACAAAATATTTGAAACACAACTGCAACGTTGCTACACAGTTAAGGACTTAGGAGTCACCCTAGACCGCAAGCTTGATTTTAGAAACCACTACAATGACATTATAGATAGGGCTAACAAAATGGTAGGTTTCATTCGAAGGCAATCTAACGAATTCGCTGATCCACATTTCCTATTAGCCTTATTTAAATCGCTTGCTCGCTCCGTGCTGGAGACTAGTTCGGTTGTCTAGTGTCCTTCTTCCAGTCACTGATCGAATAGGCTTGAATCCGTGCAAAAAAAATTTACTCGTTTCGTCTTGCGTTTTACACCGTTCCGTAACATTACACCACGTCCATCGTACAATATCCGTTGTTTACTGTTAGGATTAGAAACCCTTGCCAGGAGACGCGATATTGCTCAATGCAAATTTATAGCCAAACTTCTGACCGGAGAGATAGACGCACCTGAACTGCTGGCACGTGTGAATGTCAATGTACCTCCTAGGACCTTTAGAAATTATAACTTACTAAGAACAGACTTAACTAGACGTGCGTATAGCGATAATGTCTTAACTTCGCCAAACAAAAAAATTGGGACCTACCACGCTTGCTCTATCCTTGTGGACGGCTTAAAAGTCGAATTCGCCGCACGATGATGAAGTCACCGTACAGCTCGTAGAGCTCGTCGTTGTAACGGCTCTTCAATTGTCCACTTACGCACAGATAACGGGACCAAAAATCCTTCTGATCATCTTCCTCTCGAACGCGGCTTAGAAGATTTCGTCAATTTAGGACAGAGTCCTTGTCTCAGAGGTGTATGTGAGTACTGGGACTATAAAGGTTCTGCAATTCAACGTCTATGTAGTTGTCGGTGCAGAATTTTGCCCCCAGATAGGTAAAGTTTTGGACGACGAAGTTAGGGTCGCTGGTGGTGCCACCATTATTTTGATTTTTGCCTCGTTTGGACATTACCAGACTATCCTAAGTTCAGTGCCACCTGCTCAATCGTTTCGTCAATCGCCAGAAAGCTTACGATACCAGATTGTCGGATGAGCGTGCTAACGACAGCAGTTTGAAGAAGAAACATTCAAATCATGGATATTATGCAGAGTGTTATATCCTATCATACGCTGCCGTTGCCAAAACTGTTGTTATTGTTACTCTGTAACTCTGTAGCACACGCTTTTAGCTCAAAAAATAACCCTACTTCTTCTGGAACAGATTTAAAGACACACAAAGTATTTTCTTGCTTTGCACACCTTAAAAGTTTCTTTTGTCATACTTTAGAATTTTCTTTGTTTCGGAAAACATGTTATATAAAAGGTACTCAATATCTCGTTGACTGTACTACAAAAATCCGAATGTAAAATGGCCACGAGTTAAGTTGAACAATGCATATAAAAACATCGGTTAAGAGAATGGTCAATACTTACTCAAATAATGTTCTTCTCGGTGAGTTTCGTATGATTTCTTATAGCTAAACGTTGCCGGACACTTTTCACACTGGAACGGCTTCTCGCCTCTGTGCAATGTGTGTACGTGTGCGGTTAACAGAGCTACATAAAAAAAAGAAAACATCCCATCGATTTACAGTTGCTTCTTTGCATAATGCACAACATCAAGTGAATTGAAAAAATACTCACGCTTTGCATCGAACGACTCGCCGCAGAAGTTACAAGCGTACGATTGCGGTTCCGCCGGTGTCAACAGTTCCTCGGCCATCGATTCGTGCTGCTGCCGAATGTGTCGCTGCAGATGGCCCACATACTCGAAGCGATAATGGCAGACGCGGCACTCGTGCGGTTTGTCCTTCGAATGGTGCAATTGCTTGTGCTGGTTAAGATTGCACGGATAAAGGAACTCCTTCTTGCACAGCTCGCACACTATTTTGCCCTTGTTCGAGGACGACGATTGCGAGGAAGACGCGGATGGTGTCGCTTGCAGGCGGGCCGAAAGGGCGGCCGTCGCTGCTAGCCGCGAACGGTGCGTTGCCATCAGATTCATGTTACGCTGGAAGCTGGCCATCGTCGAAGCGGACGACTGTTCGCCCTCGTCCTCCTCCTCGTAGTCGTCGTCCTCACCGATGCCGCCATCGCCATCATTCGTGTCCGTGATATCGTCGTCGTTCTCGTCATCGTCGTCCTCCTCCTCGCCATCCTCTTCCCCGCCGTCCCCCCCTCCATTGTTGTGGCCAGTCTTCGTCGATCGGCGCTTTTGCTGCTGATACCGCATGCTAAACTCCTTGTCGAGGATGTTATCTTCCAGCACGAGCTCCAGGTTAGAGCTGTCGAACAACGGATCGCCGCCACTGCCATCTTCACCATCGTCCTGATGATAATCGCCATCGGTACTGCCACCCTCGGTTCTGCTGTTGTTACCACCATCGCCGCCCATACTGCTATGGTCCTCCGGGCCGATCGGACCACCCCCCGCCGAGCCACCTTCTCCTCCGCCTCCCATCGAATCGTTGAACATGTTCTCGTGCAGCATGTTGAACGCACTGATACCGAACGGAACCTCCAAATCCATCGCTTCGCTTCCGATATGCGTCATCATGTGCGTCTTGAGCTCGTGTGCGGTCGGGAAGGTTCCGGCACAGATCCGACACACAAGCTTGTCGGACCCGGTCGGAGCTCCGGACTGAGCTTCGGCCGGCGGTGATGGTGCCGCCGTAGAAGCCGGTATGACACGGCGCAGCTTCCGACCGCCGAGATGGATTCGCATGTGCATAGCCAGCGACCGTGCCTTGATGAACTTAAGCGAACACATCGGGCACTGGTGCGTTGGCACACCGGCCGACCCACTTTCCGACCGTGGGGATGAGGTTGTCGGGGCGATAATCACATCGTCCGTTACCAGGCCGCCGTACTTTGGCACACTTTGACTGCTGCTTTCACCATAGCCTCCGCCACGGCCGGACGCGCCCCGAAACGGAGTGGACGTCATGAAGGGACCGGACATATCCATCGTGGGATCCTCCTTGGCCTCGTTCGGATGGTGATTGGCACGGTGTCGTACCAGATGGCCCTTGAACTCGAACCGATAGTGGCAGGTACGGCATTCGAACGGTTTTTCGCGTGCATGATGCAGCAAATGGTGTTGCTTTAGCTGACAGCTGAACTTAAACACCTTGTGACACAACTTGCACTGCCGATCGGTGGGTGCGATTCCTGTGTCTGCTGAGGCCGACGCTGCTGCAGCTGTGCGACTCTTAGCCTCGTTAATGCGCTCGATGTGCGTTTGCAGATGGACTACGAGTTCGTCCTGCCGGGTGAACACAAGCGAACAAACGACGCACTTGAACTTTTTCTGTGTCCAGCTACGTCCACTTCCCCCGGCCCCTTCGCTACCACCCACTGCCAGATGGTCGCCAGTGCCATCGTCCCCATCGCCCTGGTTCGTTTGTCGGCCGCTCCCGCTCGCATCATCATCAGGGCCATCCATCAGCACTAGCGGCTGTAACAGATGCGAATTATCCAGCTGATCGTCCTGATCGTGCTCCTGGTCGAGCATCGACGACGAACCACCACCGCCACCCATGGCATTCATTTGCGGTCGCGGTGGTTCTCGCAGATGCGTTAGTTCGTGGCGCTTCAGGTTCAACTTGTGCACGAAGCTGTAGTGGCACACTTTGCACTCATACGGCTTGCCCGGCTGATGGTGCAGCATCGTATGCTGATGCAGCTGGCTGCGATACATGAACGTTTTCTTGCACAAATCGCACTGGATGATGCTACGTCCGCCTGTACGTCTGCGCCGTGTTGGTGGTGATTGAGACACGTAGCCCATATGCATCGGACGCGGACCTCGCTGATGCGAACGCATATGCTCGTGGAACAGGATTTCGTTATCGAATATCTAAAAGAGTGAAACAAACAAACAAACAACAGTTTTTTTATGCAATGCAATCGCAATCAATAATTCCCAAGCGTCTCTCGCAAAGCACACATACCTGGCCGCAGATCGTGCACTTGTTCATCTTCGGCTGGTCCGCTATCGCATCAGGCCCGATGTCGGGAAGGATCGCCACACCGTCGCCCTGCTTCGCAATCGACCGATGCGTCTGCAGATGCCAATCGAGAGACTTTTTCTTCAGGAATCGGCCCGAGCACAGTTTGCATTTGAAAATGAGGGTGAATCCGCCGCTGTTGGAACTGTTTTTGTTATCCTCGTCTTCCTCCTCACCCTCAGCGGTCGCCTCATTGTCCTCGCCCGGTGTACCCTTGGCGGAACGCGCTTGATTTTTTACGGACTCGTCCGCACAGCCGTCCTCCGGTGCGGGCTTCGTTTGTTGGTCTGCATTTTCATCCGGCTCGTCCGAGGCAACACCCGACTCAACCAGATCCATTTTCGTACCGGGATGGGCTTCCGTTGCGTGCGCTTCGTAAAGTTCGCGAGATGCAAACTCGTTACTGCACACCCGGCACAGGTAGCACACTTCCGAGTGTTGCATCTGGGCCGCCTCGAGAGTGTGCGTCTTCATGTGACCATTCAGCACACTTTCGCGAGTGAACGATTCCGAACAGATCGGGCAGGTGTGCGTTCCACCCCGGCTGCTGGACACGCCAGACGAACTGCCCCCAGCCATCTGTCCCATTGCGCCATGGTTCGACAGACCGACACCATAGCCCGGGCTGTACATCGGACTGCCCGATCCTCCCGACCAACGACCGTGCATGGCCGCCATATGCTGACTAAGCAACTTTCGGCGGGTGAAAGTTTCCGAGCATTTCGTGCAACGGTAGGTGGTGGGCTGCGTTGGATTGCAGCCGAGCTCGTGCCGCAGCATATGCGCCGTGTAGCTGTACTTCATTGCGAATCGATAGAAGCAGATGTGACACTCGAAGGGCCGACCCTTTGGCGAATGGACGCGCTTATGCCGTCGGAACTGGGACACCGTGTTGATGACCTTGCCGCACACCTGGCAGGTAAATATCTGCTCGCCCGTATCCGGATTGAATGAAATCTCGTCCGGATCGATAGGCATTTCTTCCGTCGCATCATCATCCTCATCCTGTCCTTTGGAGCGCTTCTGGCGTTTCTCGGCCCCGGTCGCTTCCTCGTCATCCTCATCATCCTCCTCGCCGCTATAGTCATCATCGTCGCCAATGCTGTCCGCCACGTCGGCCCCATCATGATCTAGTGTGTCGCTGTACGGTCGCTTACCGGCCGTACGCTTCATCTCTGCCACGTGCGTTTCCAGATGTGTGGCCAGCGAACTTTTCGTTACAAAACGCGCCTGACACAGTTTGCATCTGTACACAACCGAACATCCTTCCGGTGCTTTAGCTCCGGCTTCGTCGTCCGTAGCTTGCTTCTGCGTATCGCCACCATCGCCCACCAGTTCGTCCGTGTCGATTTCTTTCTCTTTTTTGATACTGTTCACCGAGCCATTTTCATTGCTTTCCGCTTCCGGTGTTTCCCCTGGCGGTTTATCTTTTGTGGCAGCTTCCGCCAGCTCGGCCACACTGTGCGATGCGGTGGTGTGGCTTTCTAGCGCAGCACGATCGTTAAACTCCATCAAACAAACGCCACACATGAACGCCAGCTCCATATGCTGGGCCAGGAACGCTTCCGGATGATGCTCCTGCAAATGCTCATTCAACAGAAGCTCACGCGCGAAAGTTGCACTGCAAACGGTACATATGTGCTCCCGCTTAATCGGCATACCACCAGCACCACTACTGGAGTCCTCTGTCTTCGCTTGCGGCGAATCATTACTACCATTATCCTCCGGCTTGATGGTGTTGCGCATTCGCTTCTGATCCTTGTGTTCTTGCAGATGCAACAGAAAGCTAGATTGGTTCGCAAACCGACACTGACAAATCGGACATTCCAGCCCGCGGTGTTTATCCGCATGCACTGCCAACATGTGACGCTTCTGGAGCGTTACCGCCGGGAACGACATGTCACAGTAATAGCACTCGAACCCTCTTGCACCCTTGCGGCGGTCCGCGCTTACCTCCAGCGACGAGTCGAACGAATCCATCGTGCCGCTATCCGTTCCCATCGGTCCCACGCTGTTAATCGACATATCGCCGGACGCCATGTGTGTGCGCATGTGCACGATCAACCACCGCTCCGTAAGGAAGGTGTAGTGACATTTGCGGCACTTGAACGGTTTGCTAGGATCGTGCTGGCTGATGTAGTGGTTCTTGTAGTAGCTGTGGTATTTGAACTCGCGGAAGCACTTCGTACACTGGTGGCTCCCATTTGGCAGTACTCTGTGGAATGAGTTGTAGTCGAAGGCTGCGGCCGACCGAGCGGCGGCCTGTCCACCAACCGATTGCTTCGATCTGCCATCGTGCAGCTGACGCAACGCTTCCGGCCCGTTAGCCACCTGATGTATGCGCAGATGGCTCTGTAGTTGCGGTTGCCGATTGTATTTGCCCCATTTGCCGGGCGTTTGCTGCTGGAAACGCGACTGCAAGGCTGCGATGGTGGAGTTTCTGCGCGCGGTGCTGGCCGCATGCAGCGGATATTGGCGATCGTAGAGATACGAGTCGTCATGATCGTTCATTTGCATTGAACCACGCTTGGAGATACCTAAAAAAAACAGTTGAGAATATTTTAGAACGCGTATAAAGTACTGTAAAATTTATGATTTTCATTTTAAATTGATGAAATTTGGATTGCATGGGCCGCGACCGGTCCGATTTGTCATTTCTTGCTATTCTGTTTGAAGACTTTAATAGGGCAATCACCACTTCTAGGTATCCTGACCACGATTATTTACTCACATCTGGTAGCTGATCGTAGAAGACTTGGGTGATTCGCACTACCCAATATGCGAATACGGGAAATTTAGTGAAATTGAACAACAGGCATTTATACGAAACGCATAATTTGACATCAACTCACGATGGATTGAAAAGTTAAAATGTGTAACTTTTTGTTTTATAAATATTTTTGAAAGAAATTCAAATAATATTGTATATTGTTTAATACAAGAATACAACATACTAATTAATTTTCACCATCAGTATTACAAACAGCTTTCCGCAAACAATTTGTTTTCCGCAAATCGATAAATTTGGTTTCCGCGCGCTATTTTCTTTTGTCTTTTCTTTTGTCTTTTGTATTGAAGGAAAATCCATTTTTTATGTTCTTAACCCACTCTATCGATCGTTGCTCTATCTCTGCGTATGCATTTTTGTTTTAAAGGTTGATTTTAACTGTTGTTATTGAGTTGACTCGACTGTAGCAAATAAATTGAAAAAGGTGAGGAACAGAAACCGATAACTACTAATAGAAATCAGTAGTTCACACCACTGTGTTGTGTGGCCATTAGTGATGAGAAAAACGGCTCCGACCGGTTCCAATAATTTTCGGAACCGGCTCCGGAGCCGTTAGTTCGGAGCCGGCTCCGGAGCCGTTAGTTCGGAGCCGGCTCCGGAGCCGTTAGTTCGGAGCCTGCTCCGGAGCCGTTAGTTTGGAGCCGGCTCCGGAGCCGTTAGTTCGGAGCAGGCTCTGGAGCGGAAAAACACTGTTCCGGAGCCGGTTCCGCACCCACGGCTCCTGAGACGGTTTCAAACTACTGGCTACGGAGACTCGCGCAATAAAGTAGCAAAATCATACAAACGAAGCAAACCCATTCTAAAAGACAATTCTTCATCTGTGCGCACGTAGTTGGATTAAAAATAATACAATATCAATTAATTTAGACGGTCAAACCATCGTGGAACAATGCATTCTTATTTGTTTTTGTTTAATTAATTTAACGGGACAATTTAAATGATTCTTAATGTTGTCATTAGAAAAATAATATGCATCAAGCGAGTATTACGATATTGTTACGATAATTATTTTGCAAAGTGCATAGTGATAACGGCATCAAAACATGGACTCTTTACGGCCTAACGGCAAACTAACGGCTCCGGAGCCGTGGGTGCGGAGCCGGCTCCGGAGCCGTTAGTTCGGAGCCGGCTCCGGGCTAAAACCGGAACCGGTTCCGGAGCCGTTTAGTCGGAGCCGGCTCCGGAACCGTGGGTGCACTCCGGAGCGAACATCACTAGTGGCCATACAAAGGGGCAGAATTTGATGACGAAATTAGATCACCTGGTGTCTTTATCGTTGTGATAAAACAAGATCACAATTATTGTACAAAATTCGCCATTCCCGTCTGAGACGAAGCCATCTCATTCAATGGTTGGTGGCGTTTGTAAACTAATCTAAACGTATCAGCAAAGCTTTTCAAATTATTCTTCTCCAAAACCAAGACAGATGATGATGATCGTAACGGACTGGAAAATGTTTTAAATTGTGCGAAATTTTCGATTCACACTCTTCCGTGACTACGGATGATTAGTTTCACTATGAACTATGAAATCAAACTATTCAAAGGAAAAAACTATAATTCACATAACAAACACATCGTAAAATCACATTTGAAAAATCCGTGACTTGCAGCACCACACCGCATTAAGTTTAAATTTACCAATCGATTGTGTAAACGTTTCGGATCACGCCGAGAACATTTCCAGTTTGCAACAAAAAAAAAAGCAGACGAAAACCGTGGACAAACGACGACCGAATGTGACCTCAATCCATTAAAACGAGCAATTGGATGTACGAATTCGATTCCAAAAGCTCGATCGATAATTGCTACTCAATTATCTAATTAACATACATACTTCACAGATTACTTTCCACCCACACTCACACACACACACACCCGGCCGCGATACGCAAATTGCAGTACACACTGTCTGTACAGGGCAATACTCACCTCCGCGGTAGTAATAATCGTCATCGTCATCTCCGATCGCATCCACGCCGTTATTGTCCAGCTTTTCCTTCTTGATGCGGCGCATTTCGCCTCCGCCGCCGGCAGCGCTGGATGCGAGCAGCAGCTTCTCCTGGTACTTCCGGCGCAGCATCTCGTCGTTACGCAGGCACATATCGTACAGCTCATACGCGGCCAGCAGTTTCTTCTTGCAGGGGCCACATATCCGATCCGGCATGCCGGCATTGCTACCGAGATGCAGCGGATGACAGACAGCGACCAGTATCGAATAAAGGCTGCGTGACTGGTACTCGGGCACCACCGTACAGTAGAGCGATTCCATCGGCCGTTGCTCTCCGTCCGCGCCCTCTCCCTTCTCGTCGCAGAGACACACCCGACAGACGTGTGCCACCGGTGCGATCCGATTGTCGTCGCTCTTTTCGTCGCCGGCACCGCCACTGCCGCCCTCACCCATCTCGATTTCCGGCAGCAGCGGCTCTAGCTCGAGCTCGATCGATTCGCTGTGCTTCGAGCGGGAGCGGTGCATCGAGAGCGGTTCCCGCCGCCGCTGTCCCGACATTCGCCGTCTGCCCCCATTGTCATCGTCATCTTCCATCTCTACCTCCTCGTCATCGTTGTCCTCCTCGTCCAGCCGTTCATCCATTTCCACCAGCAAGCTTTCGACCGGCGGCAGGTTCTGCATCAACGATAAACCATCTATATCATCATCTTCTGCTTCCTCTTCTCCCTCTTCGTCATCCCGTTGGCCGAGTCCGAGTGGGTGCGGGGAAACCATCCGCGCCGGTTGCATGCCATCGAACGAGTTATCCTCGTTCGGTTCCATGAAGCGCACATGCTTTACGGAGCGTTTACGTGGCTGGTCGGACGTTTGCGAGAGAACCATCGCCGGCGCCAATTGTCCCTCGTTGACTACGCCACTCGTCTGTGGCAGCATGCAATTCGACTTTGCCATGGTGGTGGTCTGAAGCACCGCATTAAGGTCGTTGGTAGCCAGCGGATCTGCCGGGACTACCTCTTCAAGGGCTTCGGAATCTTCGGACGCTTCCTCCGCCAGACGAGCAGCGGCACGGTTGTGCGCAGTAGCAGAGCGTGTGATGCGTTCGTTTGGAGGATCCGTCCGGGATACTACCGCCGTAGGACCATTATTACCGCCCAGTGATAAGGAAAGAGATTGTTGCTGCTGCTGCTGCTGCTGCTGCTGTTGCTGCTGCTGTTGCTGCTGCTGTTGCTGCTGCTGTTGCTGCTGCTGTTGCTGCTGCTGTTGCTGCTGCTGTTGCTGCTGCTGTTGCAGCTGTTGTACGCTGTCTGCCGGGCTTTGATCGACTCCAGGGAAGGTGAACTCCGACTCCAAAGAAACCTCCATCGGAGCAGCTCCCTGCAGACCGTACATTTGTGATGCTCTTGTCTGCTGTTGTTGAGTAATCACTGGCATCTGATTGGTCACCTTTAGCGGATCATTGTTCATGATCATTTCAGACGCTTTCGAGCAAGCGGCCATTTGCCCGCCTGCTCCTGTCGCATCCACCAAACACGGGCTTGACGAGGGCAGCGACACGGCAGCCGGGAAAGGTGATCGGGACGCGCCGGTAGAAAAGTCCGAATGCATCGGCAGCTGCGCCCGACGATGTTCCGTTACCATCTGTTGCTGTTGTTGCTGGGCAACGATCGATCCGGCAGCACCGACGGGCGACTGCATTGTGCTCATGTCATTCATTCGCTGCATGGCACTAGGTGAGCCTTGCTGCATGTAAGAAGCAACATGTGTCGGAGTACCGGCCGAGTGGCCGTACGCGTTCCCGCCACCCATTCCTGGCACTCCTGGCGGTGAGGAAGCGTTTGGGCTTGCCACCATTGGACCAACGGTACGTCCACCGCCCGGTACTATCCCGCCCGACACCACACCTGCGGTTGCGTACGCTCCTGCGTTCGTCGGCTCAACTCCGACGAAGTGTCCCATCGTTGCCGAACCGACCACGGACTGGGCATGCGAACCGAGCTGATCGTGAAAGTAGGAAGCCCCGGAAGAGCCCGCCGAAGTATCTACACCCCGGCTCCCGGCATACTGATTCACACCGACCGACGGATTCATCATCCGGCGCTGATGGGTCTGCGATGCCGTCTCATTCCCGTAGCCGTGCGTGACGAACGCATTCGGGCCGACCACAACGTCCGCTGAACCCTGCAACGTATTTTGTGTGCCGTGGTGATGATGGCTAAGGCCGGTTGTCATCGAAGCACCGGATGTGACTCCAGTACCCCCGCCGGTAATGACGCGATCCGTTGCCAGATTATCGCCCCATTCCATTGGGAGCTGTCCACGTAGTGCGTTGCCACTGTTGTACTTGTCCTGCATGCAGGATGTAGCTGCCTGTCGGGTGAAATGTTGCTGCTGCTGTTGATACTGTTGCTGTTGCTGTTGTTGCTGTTGCTGCTGCTGCTGCTGTTGTTGGTGATGGTAATGCTGCTGTTGGTGATACTGCGGTAAGAGATGCTGTTGTTCCTGAAAGACCTGCTGCTGTTGCTGTTGCTGGAACAATTGCTGCTGCTGGAGGTACTGTGGAGGCACCTGTCCCGTTCCCACGAAACCGCTGTCCTGCTGCACCTGAGGTTCCAGTACGAATGCTTTCGATTTCAGCTCCTCGGGATGCATTATGCCATCGTTTTTTAGTGTGTTTTATTGTGGAACGATTGAACGACAGCGTGTTATGCACAATCAATAGGGATTGATGGCTGCCATATGCCGCCGTTTCCAACCGCAACGACTGCTGCCACTGCTTCGCGACACAATTACACACTACGACTACGAGGGTGGCAAAATGATGGCGATGTGCGAGAAGGTACTTTTCACGACCTTTTTTTTCTTTTCTTTCGCCTCCACCTCTACTCGCCGTCTCGCTTTTATGATGTCGACCGCGGTACAGTGCAACAACGGCGGGAGGAAAAGGTTCGTTTCTTCTCCTCCTTCGCTGCTTTACATCCCACTATCCCCAACACACTGGTCCTCCTCATCCAAACGTGGAGGAGGGCGCGCTCTCCCTGCTGCGTTTTCAACGAAGAAGATGCTGCTGCGATTTTTCGATGCACTTTTTTTTGTTCGATGTCAAACGCACCGAAACACACGCATACATACGCACGCACGTTTATACACACACGCGCGGCCACACACATGCACTTATACACACATCGGCTGCTGGTGCTTCAATTGCACAAACAATCTTCCATCTTGATCCGCACCCGTGTATTATTGCAACGCATCGCTCTCTTTTCCGCACACCTTGCTGGTCTGCTTCGCACTATTTCTATCTCGCTCTCGCCTTCACTCTTCTTTTCTTCTCTTTGCGTCCACCTTTCCTTGTCGTTGGATAGCCGTCGGCAAAGTTGGTCCTACAGAATACGCATTTTTTTAGAACTTTCACAAAAACACACACACATCCACCACCACCACCACTGCCGTCATCATACGCACATTCAGGACGGGTGCAAGGAATTCACACATGGAAGGAACGGCTCGAAATCGACCACACTTATACGGGAAGAAACAATTACTCGCGGCACGGGAATGAGGGTGTGTAGCAAATAAAAAGAAGAAAATTGACCGATTTCGCTACATGGAACGGTGGTGCTGCACAAGGTTCGTGGTTTCGCCTACTGCCGAGTTTGGTGTAGCACTTGTACTTGTCTTCTCGTCTGGCCCCACGCAGCAGCAAGCAGGCAACCCTCTTAGAACACAACGTGATGGTGTGCGCGATGGCCTCTGCTTCAATCTAGTGTGCTGCCTCTCCTGTCGTCACAGCAGCTCTGTCCTCTTTTTTCCTTCCGCTAATGAAAAACGCGACACCACCACCACACACACATACACACACACGCGCGCGCGCTCACTCGTTCCTACGCACTATGTGCCGTCCATACGGAGTGGGAACACCGCTAATACACAAATCCCATTCGCTCGGTCGTACGCACCGTTGTCCACGCACCTTGCACACACTAACCTTCAATTAGAACTGTAAAAAAACACTCCACAGCATCCGTCGGAAGCGGCGCGGGACGAAAAAACGGCAATTATGTCGTCGAATTTCAGCGAGTCTTCTCCGTCGTCGTCGTCGCTGCGAGATCACATCGTTTTTTCCCCCAGTGCGTGCGTATGTGTGTGCGCTAAAGATGCACTTTTCGCCACTTCCTGCTCTTATTTTTCTTCACCTTGTTGTGCTGTCCTGCTTTCGCTTGCAGAGAACGGCCGGTACAGCAGAAGGTTGGTCAATCGAACGTCAGAAAAGCAATTTGACACTAGCGAGCCATGCAAGTTTTCAGTTGCTTTCGAAGGTGCATGTTCGAAAGCTTTCTGGTCAATTTCGGCAATCTTCGACAAAACAGTGGAAGTATCGGTCGTTGCTCATCGGTCATAACGCACTATGGAATTTCAGTTTCTGAACACACACACACACACACATACGGAACCATCAACTTCTGGCTGCATTTGTCAAAGTGCTTCAAGTGTCAAATACATTTGTTGTATTTGTCGAAAAAACAAGAAGTGAAGCTAACAAAATAGAATTCTTTCTCTCGTGCAGTAGGTTTCACATTGTATCTCTTGCATTCAACGCGCAGAGTGCATCTCGACCACCTGCACGCTTATCATTTCGCACACGCAAGCGAGTGTGTGTGTGTGTGTTTGCGTGCTTGCGTTTGTTATTATTGTGTGCGCGGGGTTGAGCAACATCGACCGACCATGGAGGTATCGCGGGAAGCGAGGGGCGGAACGAAACATTCATCCCCACCGCAGCCCTCGGTTGAACCAGTGCAGCGCGCATCCTTTGGTGGTAGGATGGTAGTAATTTGCAGAATTTGTCTTTCCACTCGTCCACGGATGATATCGATTCACAGTCCAGTTCCCGAGTACGACCAGAAAACACTGTACGCCATGCTACTGTCCGTCTGCCTGCCACTCAACCAGCGTGAATCGGTACAGGGCTTTCCGGAACAAATATGCCGCAACTGCCAGTGGAAGCTGCTATCGGCGTACGATCTGTACGAGACTACCCTTGCCAGTGACGAACAGCTGCGTGCTCAAAAACATGTAGCATTGGCCGGAGCAAAGATCCCAAAGAATCCACCGTCTAGCGAGACGATCAAACCGGATAGTGTACCCGAGCCAGCGATCGTAACCAGTGATGGTCTTATCCGCGTCAAGGAAGAAACTCCCGACGATGGGTACGAGGACGAGCAACAGTATGCACTTGGCAGTAGAATCGAAGACGAGTGCAGCATGGCTTACGAAGATGCGAGCGGTGAGATGAGTACGGTTAGTGTGCACCCGGACGTTTCCTTGTTAATCGGGCGCAGTGAGCAGGGAGAGGAGGAAGAGGCCAGTTTGCTGCTGGAAGAAACGAAACCCCCGATTCCGGATCCGCTGGAAACGTTCTTCGCGGAACATTACCAGGTGGACGAGCTTAGCGGTTGTCACGTGTGCGGCCTGTGCAAGCGACAATTCCCATACAAAAGCCAGTGCCGGATGCACATCGTGCAGAAGCACAATCCGGCAAAACCGTTCAAGTGTGATATTTGTTTCTGCACACTCACCAGCCATCTGCGCCTGGTCCGGCACAAGGTGGTTGCTCACGGCGCCGGTCAAATCAAGCACGAGGACATCATAGAAGGACAGAACGATAGTACCGGCGAGTTAACGTATACCTGTCCGATCTGCCGAAAGGTGTTTAATTCGTCGGTACGCTTCAAGCGCCACAAAAATGTGCACGTCGTGCACAATCGGCCGTTCAAGTGCGAGGTGTGCTTGTACCGGTTTGCCACGAAGCCACAGCTGACGCAGCACGCCAAGGTACACGAAACGAAGCCACAGTCCGGTCTGTCGCCGGGCGGTGCCGAGGTAGGCGAGTTTGCTTGCGATCGCTGTGAGGAGATCTTTGCGGCAAAGCGCGCCCTTACGATGCACCTGAAAAAGGTACATCAGGTATTTCGGGTGCCGGGTGGTGCTCGGCCAGATGAGCGCGAACGAAGTGAGTACGCGTGCATCATCTGCAAGGCAACGTTTGCGCGCGAAACTGTCCTTAATACGCACATGAAGATGCACGAACTGTTGGCGGCGGAGAAGGAAAAGGAACGGCGGCTCGATCTCGAGCGTATGGTCAAGCAAGAACTGCAGCAACAGATGCACCTAAACATGCCACCCTTACCGCCGCTATCGCCGGAAGTGATTGACCGGTCCGCTTGCGTACTGGAACCGTTCGCACTGGGGCTCGTTCCGGTTACGAAACCGGGCATTGCGGGTACGGGGACAAACAATAATAATAGCAGTAGCATCAACAACAACAGTCCTCCGGGCGGTGCACCGACAAGTAGTGGTGGATCCGGAGGACCGAGTGGTTTGGTACAGGTGAGCGGTAAGCGTAAGCTACCGATGACACCGGCCGCACCGCCTAATAGTGATATGGCATACGTATGTCCGGTGTGCGATATGGAGTTTGACGAACGGGATGTGCTAAAGAAACACCAGAAAGAGCAGCACGCGCGACTACAGGTTGGCATCGTATCATCGAAGCCTGGTGATTCGACCAGTCCCAACAGTGGTTCCAGCCCGCAGGTGAAGCTAATGCCACGGTTTACGGATATGCCGGGATTGAAAATGAGGCTGATGGATAGCGCTGTCCGGGCGAGCAGCAAAAAGCGACTGCTCAACGATCCGACCACCATGAACTGTGAGTAGACTGCTTTTTTATAGCGTTTCTTACGTTTTGTCTTGCTTAATTTGTTGTGTAATCGATTCGATTTAGTTTATCAAAGATTCGTTTTTGGTCAGCAGCAAACAATAGTTTTGGTGATTGATTTTTGTTTGCAGATGGATTTTATGTTAATATGCTTCTAAATGTTTCACTTTTATCATTATTGTCTACCTTTTATCATTATTTTATTGATCGAGAAATTCGCTTAGCAAACATCCCATGTTTGATTCGCCTAAAACCTTTATACATAAACCGGGAAACCCTATTAAGGTTCATGTATGCGGTCGCCCATAGCACACAGCACAGCCATGCAAACGATATAGCTGACTTTACAGAAAAACAACCACCTCGATACAGACAGATTTCAACATCATCATCATCATCATAGTTGGCATTGTTTTGTATTATACACTGTTTTTCTGTGTGTTTGTTGTATTGCAGTCGGAACAAGTTCCTTCTCGTGCTTTGGACCGTTCCTTCCATCCATCGAAATTGATTGATTTTAGTTAGTTTGATGCCCATTTTTGTAGGCAAACATTTTCTAGAAACAGGAAAACTTTTGTCGCACCTTTTGGTGTATGGGTGAGTGAGTTGGCGCCGTCACCCTCCCGCAAAATGATAACGAGAGATGGATGGAGAACCATTGCACAAGTTTGTTGCATGATAAAATGTATTCGTTTTTGGTTAGATTTTATTTGATTTGGTGTGTTCCGTTTTGATTGCAATAATGTCTTTTTACTTAATTTTATTTGCACCATATTCCAACAATTGTGTTCTGAAGTACATTATTATGTCTCAAATTGCAAAAGTCATCGTTTTGGCGTTTGGTAGTGTGTGCGGATTGGTTCGGGTTTCTTATTACGTTCTCCGCTATCTTTTCGACGTAACACAAGCTACCACTACCAACCAACACGGTGTGGTACACGGTAGAACTTTGAGTACAGTAGAAAGAGCATTGCCCATGGATAATAGCTTAAATTTCTCCATTTTTAGCTGTTTTTTTTTCTTCTTTTGCTACATATACATTCTGTCGTGTGTTGGTGTACGACTTTTGGTCGTCGATTTGTCATATTATTAATTTGTGTAGTCAATTTTGTTCTGTCCATGTTGGTCTTTGATGAACGGCAAACTTTGTTAGTGTTGATTTCGCTCTATTTATGCATCGTGTTAGCATTTACATGTACGACTTCCATTATCATTTATACTTTGCAGGGGTTGTCGTGTGAGAAATACACATGGTGTCATTTTGATAATTAAACTTTTTGACAATGCTACTCCCAAATTTTCGATTTAGATATGTGATATATTTTTAGTTTAAATTACATTTAGCGCTACAGTACCAATAAGTCTAGTAAACCATTAGATGAGCGGCACGGCCTTATTCCGAGCCTGACCATTCCTAGTTCGTTAAACTCAGCATAATAATAACAATAATAAAGTTTAACATAATTGAGGTGAAACAGAGTTAAATTCAAAATACCCTCATTTCATCGCATCGACAAATAGCACTCATTTTGCCGAAGATTCATACCTATACCCATAATTATACATATCGAATTTTACCTCTTTTACCAACGAATTTTTTATGCGATTAAATAATAAGAACGTTTTTATTCCTTCACAATTTGTTCATTCATTTTTCAAAGCGAACATATACGGCATGGTCACTTAAACTTGTTTGTTTTTCCATTATGTTTTATACGTTTCCGGTTGAATGTAACATATTTCTCTGCGTATATTGGTAGTTTATTGTTGGAAAGTGACCTATACCTAAGTGATCTATACTTGTCATATTTTTCCTTCCTATATGTCGGTAGCATAACACAATATCACTCCCCATTGTGTTGTACTACATTTTGCACAATGCTGTACAAGAGTTCCCTAATACTGCAAGACCGATTTGTTCCATTCGCCAAAGAGATAGTTGGAAAATTATCAGAGAGGATTCCGAAACGAAAAATATACCACTGACCAGATCTTCATCTTGTGACAAACCGTGGAGAAGATGGTGGAGCAGCAGCTAACATCTCCTCATCGATTTTAAAGCCTCGTATAATAGCATTTCTTCTTCCTTGGCACTACAACCTCGTGAGGTCTTGGCCTGCTATTGCTAGCTCTCTGTGACTTAGATTTTAGTCAGTCCTGCGTACGGGGAGGCGGTCTGCCGGGATTCGAACCTCGGTCCTGCCGTGTGAAAACCGGCGCCGCTATTGAATACACCACCGGGCCGCCCCAATAATAGCACAGTCAGGGTAAAACTATACGACGCACTCGGCTCATTTGGATTCCCGGTCAAGCTTACGAGTCTTGTAAGAATGACAATGCAAAACTCTTGGGGGCCTTTGCACCACCAAGGGATTGCGCCAGTAAGATGAACTTGTTTGTCTCCCCTTCAATCTGGTGCTAGAGAGGGCCATCCGAGACTCGGAGGTGGAAACTTCGGGCATCAGTCATTCTAGGTCTTGGCATACGTTGATGACATAGACATCATTGCTGTGAAGCTCTCCTATGTAGCAGAATCTTACCAAACATTCTTCAGTGAACCTCCTTTTACTGCTGCTAACTGCTAACAAATAATGATCTACGCAGAGGTGATATGCAGATAGGTGATCGCACCCGTCAAGTCGTCCAAAACTACACCTATCTGGAGTCAAAAGTCAGAACCAAGAACAACATAGACGTTAAATTAGGCGCAAAGGAAATGGCTGCGAACCAATTACACTACAACCCGTCGAAACTTCTCTCTACGAGCTGTACGGTGACCTTCTCATCGCACAGCGAATTATACTCGCCAGGCTCCGGTGGGCTTGTAATATCATGAGAAAATCCTTTTAGGACGTCCACCACATGGACAGTTTGGTTGATAGTTGGTCGAAATGTCGCTCCCATTGTAAAACGTTCTTCTTAGGTGCATATTTTGGAAGCGCGACTGCTAGAACAACACGTCAAGTCTTGTTGGCTACATCACGCATTCGCAATACATAAATACGGATGGTTGAATTAGTAATGGAGTGTTAATTAAATGAGTTGCTTCCGAAGCAAGAAGTTGTTAACATCGAAATTTGTTGACGTTTGTAAAACGCTCACCGGAAAACCCTGCAGTACACTGACTTTTCTACTCATTCGACAATAGTGAGAGGCTTTGTGCTCAGCTAATAATCAATAGATTTATCACGTTTAATGTTTGCGCCTTGTACTATCCGGTACGCACCGTACGTCGAAAGAAGTTTTAATACTTTTCTCATATTCGTTTCTAAATTTATCGTTTAGGACAAGCGCCTAATACCCACCCTTCTGCTGTTGCACCCTGGCGCATTTTCTTTATTCGATGTAAAACCCTATCAAACACACAAAAATATACATTCCTACGAAACTTAAAACCAGTTTTATGCACCCTTCCCACAACCCGAGCTAACCTTTTTTTCCGGGGCAGTTTTCTTCTCATCCCTCTCGGTCGGTGCCCCTTTTCCTGTGTGTTTCGAACCCAAAGAGTCTAGGTTGCTTTGTTTCACGTTTATTCTTCCATGGCCAATCTCTACCATTCCTCCGGTTCTTTTTGGGGGTATCAGCGTATTATTTGTAGGCAGTAGTGATGGGTGGATGGGTGGCGGTTGGTTTGGGGTGCGGTTGGGTCGAGTACGTCGATGATAAAGCAGTAGAAAAACAGTTCAAAGTAAATAAATGCGTGTACTGTGTGTTAGTCTCTGTGTATTGCATAGCTAAACTTATCGTGGTTACCGCACAACACTGGGACCGTGTCTATTTGTTAGTTGTTTATTCTTGTATTGATTTTTGTTCCGTTCACTGTTGTGTCTTATTTGGTTCCACACACACGCACACACATAGAAAACTTATATGCCGTCTGTTCTGTTTTATTTGAAACATTTTGCCTATCCATTGAGTTATTTTTCATGTTAAGACATTTGTCTGCTTGATGTAATATAATTTATTCCTTTTTCTTACTCAGTATTTGATGTTTTATGTTTCACTTTCTTCAATTAACAGATCGATTATATTTTCACTGGCTGTAAAAGCACATTTAAAAAAAAATGTGTAAACCTTTTAAATTTGTGTAAACCAAACATATTCATTAGTTAAATCATGGGTTGCAATTAGATCATTCAAATAACTATTGTATTGTTATAAAATGTTATACATTTCCAATAACCGCTCGTTGTCTTTTTTGTAAATAACATGTTTTTTAGTTTCTTTTTTTTTAATTGTTCGGAAACAAGGATGATTGTTTGTATTTATACTAGTTGGTGTTTTTCAATTCAATTTTTACCACTATTATCGACAAGAAAATTATTATTTATTTTTCGATTCCTCTAATTTTAGACATTGACGAACCGCTGGATCATGATGGATCGTTGGACACCGATGGTGGTGGTCATATCACTGCCGGCCTGACCCCTATCGATGACATTCCTATGAATGCTGAACGGCGGTCCACAACTGGTGTCACAGCGTCATTATCCGGCGAGGAACCGTCTCAGTTTCAGTGCGAACTATGCCATAAAAAGTTCCCGTACAACTGTTACTTAACGATGCACATGCGAAAGAACCACGACAAGTCCAAACCGTACGGCTGTAAGGTGTGCCATTACCGTTTCGGATACCGTGGCACATTACTGCGCCATCAGCTTATTCACTCGTCGCAGCGCGTCCAACCCGGTAGCCACGGTTCGATCATCTTCAAGTGTCGCATTTGTTCGGCCAAATTTCTCGAACTGAAGCAATTAAACGTTCATCTGAAAACCCATCGAAAAGTGGTCGATGAGCAGGATACTAATCGGCAGGTGCAGCTGATTCGCTGCGACGAGTGTCCACAGATCTTTAGCGATCCAGATCAGCTAGCTGTACACATGCTGAAAGAACACCAGAAGCATCATAGTTCCGATGATGAGCTCTACGATTCGGAGCGGATGGTGCAGCAGCAACATGCAGCCCTGCTGTTAAATCCACCTTCTTCATCTTTACGAGGCGATAGCAATCGTACCGGTTCATCCACCCTCAACGATCTCAAACTGAATTCCGAACAGTCGAAGGACGACACCGATGAAGCATTCATGAACGATAACGATATATCGCTAATCAAGATAGAGCCAAATTATGATTGAATGTGGCGATGCAGTGGAAGATGGACTAGTTTGTTCTTTTTTAGGCAATTTTCCCCAATAAGTAATGGGGAGCTTTTTCCGTGAATCGAAGGTAGGTAGATAGAAAGGAAGGGCTTTAGTAATAAGAAGGGTATACCATAGTTGCGTGGGAACGTATATAGAAAATGGGAACGTATTGAAGGGGAGGAAGAGGGGGCCTTGCTATAGGCCGTAGCGAGTGAACTAAGAGAGGAGTAAAACCGTCTGTACAATCTAAAACCAAATAAACTGAAAACCAATCATCGAAGCAAATTGATTCTAAGCTGCCACTGCAAACGAATTTGGTTAACCAAAGACTATTTTATCAACTAAACTGCCGATCGGTTCGTAATGGCAGTGGTAATAAATGGGCTCAATGGTATCCAAATAAATGAACTAGAACTTTATCCAATCGATTTTGTTTTTACTACTGAATCTTCCCGCAAATGGGAAGAGCTTCAGAATTTTCGATACAATGATGGGACGAATAAAATTGAATCTTGCAAAATGTCTCTCCAGTGCTGGTGGACAAGGGTGCAATTTATTAACAATTTACAAAATAATGCTTACACAAGCCACTAAAAAGACGCCAAAATGTGTGTATGGAAATTCCAAATTGTGTACCGAAATGTAAAATTAATGTAAAAATGCAGAAGAAATGTTATTTTCAACGATTTTGTAATTCGGGCGAAAACTGCTCCATTTCGCTTTCGTTAAGACTTTTGAGGTTCGTTAAATGTTCGATTTCGATTTGATTTGACGTTTGTGTCGTCGCCGTTCCAGATTGCATTTTATTGCCACAAAAACTGCAGTAAACGGCAAATAAATCAAACCTGCATGAGATAAAGTCGTCTTCGCATATTTTAAACACTATTTGTGCGGTTCTAAAATATCTAAATAACGGGAATTGCAACGTTTCGTCCCCGAATGAAATGACTTCTTTTTTCGACAGCATCCAAACTTGTGCGTCGCCTGTACGTCTGCGTTCGGCTGCTCGAATGTCACTGCTCGATTTACTCGCCAGTACGCGTATGCTGCATTTATCAACACGCCATTTTGTGCGATGGTGTGCGTGCAAAACGCGTCGAAAAGCTATTCTCACACACACACAAACAACCTGTTGCTTTCTTCCGCTACAGAGCAGCGAGCGCGTTCAGTGTTCTTCTCTCGTTCAGGCCGATGGCAAAAAAAATGGTCTGACGCCGCGCTTTCGGGGTAGTAGTGCGTCCTGTGTTTCATTTCGCGGAGAACGCGTTTCCCCGTGTTCCTTGGTTTTTTAGTTGTATTCAGTTATTCTCCAGCGCTTTCCGATTTAGTTTGTAACTTATTAATTTGCGAACGTGTGCTGTTTAGTTTTTTCCCGGTGTACAGTAGTACAAATGGACGCGACGAACGAATGTGCTCACTGAAATTGTGTGCGGTGACACTACACAGTACGACGTCGTAGTGAAGTTGCTTTCATGCCATACATTCCACACACTTTTGGGTTCGGTTTTTGTCACGCTTGTACGGATTGCGTGCGTGTGTTCGGCTTAATAATGCGCACATAGTGAATGGTGAAATAATCAGAAACGTGAACCTTTGTTTCCAATCAGCTACGAAATTTGTCTATTCGCGTTCTGGGAAGTGCTCTGTAAAATCCGACATGTTTGATACTTTCATTGTGGTATCCTCATTCGCGATCTGTATGTGTTTGTTTGCTGCCCCCTTGTACACGGGCTCGTTGTGCTCGGCAGGGTAGGCTGAGACGGGCACTTTTTACGACAGTGACTCAGAAGAAAGAAGTGTATAGAAAAGGTGATACAATGAAGAAACTTCCTTCCAATGACCATACAGTGTGCAGCATCTGGTGCGGTGACGATGGCGTGTAACTGGAAAAATATAACCAAAGTAGCAAAACCGTAGTACCCATCGGAATTGTGCTTGTGTGTGTGCGTGCGTGTGCGTGTGTGTGTAGAGAAGAAGGAAGGTGGAAGAAGAGGGAGGAGTGTATAGATGTTGCATTGTGCGACGACGTTTTACAACGAACCGAGAGACACGAAGCGAAGAAAGCAAAAGAACCAACAAAAGACAAAGCAGAAAAAGGGAAGAAAGAAAAAGAAAGCGAAGCAGTCGTCGACCGCTACAGAGTGGGACAGACAGAGACGCCACATCACTACTACACTCGCCTAAGCTAAGCGGATGGAAAGAGCAGGAAGTGTGCAAAAAACAAAAAGCCACAGCAGAAAAAAAAAAAATAAAACGGGAACACAAACACACACACATAGCAAAACGCATTCGCTCGATCCCGATCATTGCAACAGTGGAGCAACAACATCAACAGCAAAAGCAACAGCACCAGCAACATAACACAACCCCGGAAGAGTGCTTGAGGCTTTGATGGTGGTGTGGCGTGGTGCAAAAGCAGTACGAAATGAAGGCTGGTTTGGGTTGAATGTCGCCGCCATCGTTTCATCTCTACCACCATCTGCTATTACAAACGGGGAGCGAAGAAGCTAAAAGAGATAAACAAAACCCATAAACGACGAACTCTCGCGTGCATGCGTATGCGTGTGTGTTCGTACATGACCATACACATTTCATTTCGGTCGTCCCATGCATGGACCGCGTACAGTTGACAGGCGGCTAATGGCGGCAACGTTGACATAGGCGGAGGACGCCCAGTACGCCGTAGTCGCGTCTTTTGTTTTCTTGTACGCTTATACGGGTTTTCGTTTAACAAAAGCAACCGAAAGACAGAATAATATTATCGAATACCGTCCAATCCGTCCATCACTAGTAGCAACAGCAGCAGCAGAATAGTTTAGTGGTGTTAGTATACAGAATATCCATGCCAACGCACTCGTACATCAGCCACGGTATGGCGACCTTAAACTACAGAACACCGTCAGCCGCAACGGCACCGGCGAATGTTAGTCAGGCACATCATCACAACCTGCACAACCTTCACAATAATCACCATTCCTCCGGCATGCCGAAAAATATGTTTGGAATGTACGGACCCGTTTCGAACCTTGGGCCAAATGCTGGTGGCTTTCTTCAGCAGCAGCAGCAGCAACAGTTCCAGCATCATCAAGTTCAACCATCGCTACATCGTATGCAGCAGTCGGCAATGTATGCGCCACCACCGCCGCCCGTGCAACAGATTACCAGCCCGGTAACGATGCCGGCGATGGTAGAGGAAGATGATGATGATTTTTTGAGTGAAATTACTGTGCAGTTTGATGACGGCGTGCAAACGTTGTACGTGGGTCCAGTGGAAATCATTGACACCAATGGAGGCGTCGACGAGCAGCAGCAGCAGCCCACCAATCCTGTGCCTCCACCAGCAGCAGCAACGCCGACTGTTCGGTCGCGCGAACGCTTCCAAGAAGAACGAGCGATCGTAACACTCGAACCGGTTGGTGGCAAAACCAAAAGTCAACCGTTACCGATGTACCTGCAGCAACAACAGCAGTATCAAGAGCAGCAGCGGCTAAAACTACAGCAAAAACAGCAGCAGCAACAACAGCAGAAACAGCAGCAGCAGCAGCAGCAACAACAGCAACAGCAAAAGCTGCAACAACAACAGAAGCAGCAGCAAAAACTGCAGCAAAAACAACAGCAGCAGCAACAGCTGCTACTGCTTCAACAACAGCAACAAGAGCGATATCAACAGCAATTACGCGAGCAAATATCACAACATCAACTACAAAAACAACTGCAACAGCAGTTAACACAACAGCAACAACACACACACACACACCCGGCCGCGATACGCAAATTGCAGTACACACTGTCTGTACAGGGCAATACTCACCTCCGCGGTAGTAATAATCGTCATCGTCATCTCCGATCGCATCCACGCCGTTATTGTCCAGCTTTTCCTTCTTGATGCGGCGCATTTCGCCTCCGCCGCCGGCAGCGCTGGATGCGAGCAGCAGCTTCTCCTGGTACTTCCGGCGCAGCATCTCGTCGTTACGCAGGCACATATCGTACAGCTCATACGCGGCCAGCAGTTTCTTCTTGCAGGGGCCACATATCCGATCCGGCATGCCGGCATTGCTACCGAGATGCAGCGGATGACAGACAGCGACCAGTATCGAATAAAGGCTGCGTGACTGGTACTCGGGCACCACCGTACAGTAGAGCGATTCCATCGGCCGTTGCTCTCCGTCCGCGCCCTCTCCCTTCTCG
>KZ061910.1:184814-242548 GCA_002091835.1 Anopheles maculatus | reverse complement strand
CACACTTTTGGGTTCGGTTTTTGTCACGCTTGTACGGATTGCGTGCGTGTGTTCGGCTTAATAGTGCGCACATAGTGAATGGTGAAATAATCAGAAACGTGAACCTTTGTTTCCAATCAGCTACGAAATTTGTCTATTCGCGTTCTGGGAAGTGCTCTGTAAAATCCGACATGTTTGATACTTTCATTGTGGTATCCTCATTCGCGATCTGTATGTGTTTGTTTGCTGCCCCCTTGTACACGGGCTCGTTGTGCTCGGCAGGGTAGGCTGAGACGGGCACTTTTTACGACAGTGACTCAGAAGAAAGAAGTGTATAGAAATGGTGATACAATGAAGAAACTTCCTTCCAATGACCATACAGTGTGCAGCATCTGGTGCGGTGACGATGGCGTGTAACTGGAAAAATATAACCAAAGTAGCAAAACCGTAGTACCCATCGGAATTGTGCTTGTGTGTGTGCGTGCGTGTGTATGTGTGTGTAGAGAAGGTGGAAGAAGAGGAAGGAGTGTATAGATGTTGCATTGTGCGACGACGTTTTACAACGAACCGAGAGACACGAAGCGAAGAAAGCAAAAGAACCAACAAAAGACAAAGCAGAAAAAGGGAAGAAAGAAAAAGAAAGCGAAGCAGTCGTCGACCGCTACAGAGTGGGACAGACAGAGACGCCACATCACTACTACACTCGCCTAAGCTAAGCGGATGGAAAGAGCAGGAAGTGTGCAAAAAACAAAAAGCCACAGCAGAAAAAAAAAAAATAAAACGGGAACACAAACACACACACATAGCAAAACGCATTCGCTCGATCCCGATCATTGCAACAGTGGAGCAACAACATCAACAGCAAAAGCAACAGCACCAGCAACATAACACAACCCCGGAAGAGTGCTTGAGGCTTTGATGGTGGTGTGGCGTGGTGCAAAAGCAGTACGAAATGAAGGCTGGTTTGGGTTGAATGTCGCCGCCATCGTTTCATCTCTACCACCATCTGCTATTACAAACGGGGAGCGAAGAAGCTAAAAGAGATAAACAAAACCCATAAACGACGAACTCTCGCGTGCATGCGTATGCGTGTGTGTTCGTACATGACCATACACATTTCATTTCGGTCGTCCCATGCATGGACCGCGTACAGTTGACAGGCGGCTAATGGCGGCAACGTTGACATAGGCGGAGGACGCCCAGTACGCCGTAGTCGCGTCTTTTGTTTTCTTGTACGCTTATACGGGTTTTCGTTTAACAAAAGCAACCGAAAGACAGAATAATATTATCGAATACCGTCCAATCCGTCCATCACTAGTAGCAACAGCAGCAGCAGAATAGTTTAGTGGTGTTAGTATACAGAATATCCATGCCAACGCACTCGTACATCAGCCACGGTATGGCGACCTTAAACTACAGAACACCGTCAGCCGCAACGGCACCGGCGAATGTTAGTCAGGCACATCATCACAACCTGCACAACCTTCACAATAATCACCATTCCTCCGGCATGCCGAAAAATATGTTTGGAATGTACGGACCCGTTTCGAACCTTGGGCCAAATGCTGGTGGCTTTCTTCAGCAGCAGCAGCAGCAACAGTTCCAGCATCATCAAGTTCAACCATCGCTACATCGTATGCAGCAGTCGGCAATGTATGCGCCACCACCGCCGCCCGTGCAACAGATTACCAGCCCGGTAACGATGCCGGCGATGGTAGAGGAAGATGATGATGATTTTTTGAGTGAAATTACTGTGCAGTTTGATGACGGCGTGCAAACGTTGTACGTGGGTCCAGTGGAAATCATTGACACCAATGGAGGCGTCGACGAGCAGCAGCAGCAGCCCACCAATCCTGTGCCTCCACCAGCAGCAGCAACGCCGACTGTTCGGTCGCGCGAACGCTTCCAAGAAGAACGAGCGATCGTAACACTCGAACCGGTTGGTGGCAAAACCAAAAGTCAACCGTTACCGATGTACCTGCAGCAACAACAGCAGTATCAAGAGCAGCAGCGGCTAAAACTACAGCAAAAACAGCAGCAGCAGCAACAACAGCAACAGCAAAAGCTGCAACAACAACAGAAGCAGCAGCAAAAACTGCAGCAAAAACAACAGCAGCAGCAACAGCTGCTACTGCTTCAACAACAGCAACAAGAGCGATATCAACAGCAATTACGCGAGCAAATATCACAACATCAACTACAAAAACAACTGCAACAGCAGTTAACACAACAGCAACAACCACAGCAGAAAGTAAGCAAGGTTCAGCAGAAACCGAGACTGAAGCAAAGCAAGTTGAAACCACAAAAGCAACAGGAATTGTTACAGCAACGTCAACATCAACAACCACAACAGCAATCGCACCATCAGCAGAATGAGGCGCAAAGAATACAACAAATGAGACTTAAACAGCAGGCGTTGCTGCAGCAGATGAATCTCATGAAGGAATTTTCACCTGAGCAGTTGTTGCTGTTACAGCAGCAATCTACTTTCAAATCGCTGAATGATTCACAACTACACCATAATCAGCAGCAACAACAGCCTTCTCGTAGTGCTAGTGCTAGCAGCAGCAACAGCAGTAGTACCAGCGATTGGTATCAGACTCAGCAGCAAATACTGTACCAGCAACAGTTTGCGATGCGCTTCCATCAACAGATGCTAAACAATCAGCAGCTGAATGTGGTACAGAACCAGCAACCTCCGGAGATGCAACCACAGCCACCGCCAGCAACAACGGCCCGTTCCAAGCTGTGCGTTAGGCAAGCGCCAATGCTTAACTTTGCGCTGCACAACGTACCAGTGAGCAGCAGCAGCAGCAGCAGCAGCAACACGAACAGCCAGTCTAAAACTGCTGCCGATGCTGCTGTAAAACGACCACTGTCGTCGGTGGTCGATGGACGCAGAACAGCCGGAAAACACATGGACCCGCCGCCGCCGGTTTCACAACCGGCAGCAAAACGTCCAGCGCATGTGATCGAAACGGCGGGAGGACCTATCGGTGACATTGCTCCGGCGACGGTTTTACGATCTCCACCAACACCGACGCAAATGGTCACCATTAGGGTGGCTAGCGAAGCTCAACCACAGCAGCAACACCAACCGCCCGTGTTGCTGACACAGCTCAAGCAAGAACCCATGACCGAGGAGCAATGTGAGAATAACGTGATACCGGATGTGGTCTCATCGTCACCACCACCACCACCTACACCAACAACGCCGCTCGTTGAAATGAAACCTTCACTAGCTACGGTTGCAGTAAAAGCGGTCGAACCATCATCATCGGCAAACGCCACCGTCGTCATGACTTCCTGCACGGAGCGAACCGTCGCTGCGTTAGCGTCGGTAATGATGGTGTCAAACAAACGAGTGGACGATAATGTACCAGCGGCGGCAGTTGATGATGTACCAGTTTTATCCGTTGCCGAAGTTCCACATGTTCCGAATGGATGTGGCAGCAGCATCGAAACTGCTCTCGAAAAACGAAACAGCAAGAATGATGAAATTCCCTGCCCAATAACGATGAACGGTACACAACAGTGCCGAAATGAAGAGGAGAAAATGCAGGAAATGGCGTCTCCATCACTGCCTGTTAATGTAGCTGTAAATGATGGTAGGTTTTTTTTAATGATTTTTAATTACCGATTTTCTAATGTAAATTTGTAATATTATACAAACATGGATTATGCCGCCACGGCAATGGGTTATATGTTTTGGGAGTTAATGTAATTAATTAAGTTCATAATTAATCATCCCATGTCTCGTGTTTTGCTGGCCTTTAGCCTTTTCGTGTGATGTGTGTGTGTGCACTTTTGCCTTGTCACACCAATACATTTAACTCCACACCGGCCGGTTTTGATATGTAGCACCATGTGTCGTCGTTGACATTATAGACGTATGCCGCCACCTTCTACGAACGTTTGTATGTATTAAGAGCGTGTACACACAACAACACTGTGTGTTGCTGCGTGCTTTTCGTTGAATATTCTGTGCCGACGTCAGCACCTACTTCGATCAGGTGTGCGTGCAAAACAAAATGGAGTTGCCTGGTGGCTCGTACAAACGAACGTGTCGTGATGGGGGATTCTTTCCCTTTGTGTCCCCATTGTGTATTGAAGTGTATGATTTTTGTTTGTAACCGATTGGTACAAAACGCAAGGTTTTTTACGGCCAATGCACAAACATTTGTGAAGGTTAGTTATGGGAATTCGGAGTAAAATTATTCATTGTTTATTAATGTGAGTGAAGTACCATGCTGCTCCATCTACAGCTTGCTAAAGTTAGTTAGATTGTAATTTTAATGTTTTTGAACTAAATTATTGCTCATTATTGCTCATATTACAGAATGCTTCATTAGTTTAAAAATAAGGTTTTTACCAATATCTCCGCGTGTTCCTTGCGGTAAAAATATTAAGAAAAAGTTCCTCCTAGACTTAGCCTTATTATTTTTCAATACGTATTAATCAACTTTCCTTTTTCATTTTTTAGTACCCGAGCAAACAAAGGTGCCTGTAAAGCGTGGACGTGGTCGTCCACCAAAAACATCACATCAAAAGCCTGCCCCAACGGCTAAGGTAGTGACCGAGCTGTCAGCACCAGAAGAAACCACAACGAACAGCTGTACAACAACGGTTGTAGAACAACATGTTGGTGTAGTCAGTGATTTGGGTGACAGTATTAACGTCCGCGTTGAATCGCAAGTTGGCGAAGTAAAGCGATCATCGAAGAAAAAAGGATACATATCAGTGGGGGCTCTTTTCGCATCGGCAAAGACGGCTCGAAAGCAGCAAAACGTGGCTAAAAAGCAGAAAGTCGAAAGTGTAAGCGTGGCCACGAAGGAGGAGAGCAGCACAATAGCAATAGCAGCAGAGCCCGTACCCGAAAGGACTGCAACTGCTGAAGAAACCGTTACAGCAGCAAATACAACCGCTGTTACGAATGCACCAAATGAACAGCAGGTACTAGCGGAAAATAAGACTGAGCAAGCGATATCTACACCGGCCGCTGCGTGTGCTGCAGTAAATTGTGAGGACGATACGGAAATAAACGGGCCTAGTAACTTACAGGAAGAGATTACCGTGCAACCAACGCTCCCGACCGGTGGAAAGACAACAAGGGAAGAAAGCGTTGCCAGTGGCGATGGTGGCGAATCGTCTGTTTCGTCGCTGACCGAGGAAGGTGTGGTGGGTAGTGGGGCGAAGCAATCGGCGGATCTAATATCGGGCGCGGTTCCGGATACGGAGAAAGAATCTTCGCCCGCTAGTGATAGCGGGATCGAGTCGGTTACTGAAACGGGCACGAACAATGCAAGTAAGAAAAGTAAAGAACGCTCCAGATCATGCTTGTTGAGTCTGCCGAGTTCGTCGAATCTTGAAGATAAATCTCAGCCGATAAACGATGAACCAGCGGTAGTGGTGAAGCAGGAAAGCGAACAACAAAAGCTTCGCGTTGTAAGCCGCAGACAGACTATCGCCACAGAAAGTGTCAAACGCGACAGCAACGATGATGAGGAAAAAATCGTTCGTAAAGGCAAGCGTACTATGCGTGCTAATCGAAAACTGTCCGCAAAAGCAAAGGAAGCGGCTGAAGCAACAGAGGCGGCCGAGGCAGCCGAGGCGGTGGTGGTCGAAGCAACGGATGCGTCCGAAAGCGCGAATAATGTGTCCCTTTCGAGCAGAGATGAATTGAAGTGTCCCAAGTGCAAAATGCAGTTTAAAACGGACTTGTGGTATCGGAAGCATTTGCTGAACCATCACGATATCCAGCCGGAACAGAGTGCGCAATTGCTTTCGGAGGATGGATCATCTGCACGAATAGAGGATGAAACGATGCCTTCTCCTGCTTCGACCACCGAAGAAACGGAACCACCTGTTGCGGTAAATGGTAGCGCAAACACCGACGAAAACTGTGTAGAAAATGATTTACCGACCGCCGAAACGGTAATCGAAGCAGTTACGGGTGATGTTTCACAAAATGACACTGAACCGGAACAAGCACTCATACCGGATGAAGCCGTTTCGCCTAAAATCATACTGCCTGCTGCCGAATCAAAAGTTTCCAGTGGACGGAAAAGGAAATCTACACCATATGGCGGTGCAAACGCTTCAAAGGAGCAGACGACATCGTCGTTGGATGCCACGATGGCTAGCAACGGTTCTATCGCTACGGAGGAATTGCTCCTTCCTGTAGTCACCAACGTAAAGGTCGAGTATCGCACACTCAGCGGCGCACAAAGTCGCGATCGGGCGGAGGAGGAAGCTGATGAAGCCGAGGGAAGTGACGAGTTCGGTTCATCGCCATTGCCGATCGTCAAAAATCGCAGTAAGTCGTCGCGCCGCAAATCGTCAATAGTGACGCCACCGGTAGTGGAAACGATCACCACCAAGGTGGAAAAACAGGATCCCGATGATGCGGACAAGTTGACACCGTTCGAGGCGGCCAAAGTGACCGTGATCGAGTCGGAGCTGACTGGCGAAACGCACTACACCTGTACGATCTGTGGTGGGCAGTTTACGGGCAAATCCTCGATCAAGGAGCATCTGTCAACGTCCCATGCTGCGATCAAGCGCCGCTCGTGCGAGTACTGTGGCCGAACGTTTATCCAAACCGGCGATCTGACGCGGCACACTCGCATCCACACCGGTTATCGGCCGTTCAAGTGTCCGGTGGTCGAATGTAGCTTCGCCTTCATCTCGTCCGGTGATCTGCACAAGCACGTACGACGACACAACCAACAACCGTTGCCGAAGCCACACGTATGCGATCAGTGCGGCAAAGACTTTGAGCGTTCGTACGATCTCAAGCGGCACAAGACGATGCACGCAAAAAGTGAGCCCGATTTTAAGGGCATCTCGTGCGGTGTGTGCGGGAAGGTGTTTGCCCGTCAGGACCAGTTCCGGGCCCACACGTACCGGCACATTGGGTACCGGCCGTACCAGTGCGAGATCTGTGGCAAAGCGTTTACCGATCCGAGCAACTACTCCAAACATGCCCGGCTGCACGAAATGGATGGTGTCGAGGTGGTTTGCAATTTTTGTGGCCGTCCGTTCAAAAACAAGAGCGCCATCTCGAAGCACATCTTCCACTGCCAGCAGAAGACTTCCGGTGCTGCTCGTAAAGCGTCCGGCAGCAAAAAGCGGGGCGGTGATACGAAGAAGGAAGGCAAAAAAAGTCGCCGCGTTGGTATGGCGGTCGGGTATGGGAAGGAAAGTGGAGACGAAACGACGATGGTGGTAAATCCGAAGCAGGAAAACGTCACGTACGATGAGCAGCGACCGATCGTTACCAAGCGTGAGCTGGCAGATTCGGAGCTGGAAGGTGGCGGATCGCCGTCGGCAGGAGGACGCACAAAGCAACAGAAACAGCAGCAGCAAGCGTCCAGAAAAAGGAAGAAGCGTCGTCAGCGAACGCCATCCTCCACCGAGGAGGACGATAATGATGATGATGATGGCGATGATGATGGCGATGAGGATAGTGGAGATGATTTTATTGGTCCGAGCTCTTCCTGCGATCCGTACGGAACAGCAACCTTCGCCGGTGGTGCAGTAAAGCGGGATCGTCGCAGCCGAAAGCTTTCACTCTCGCAGTACGATGCCGACAAGTAAATGTAAGTGCGCTCTGCTTCTGTCAAGGAGAAATGGTTTTAAGCGCAAAGGTGTTTGTACTTCCAGAAGGCTCTTTTTAAGAGGAGAAGAGGGGGAAGTCGTCGAATTTTGTTCAGTTCAGTAAGAGCAGAACTACACACAGACACACATATATTATTGGGGTGTGTGTGTGCGTGTGTATGACTGGAGACGACTTTAGCTTCCTTCCCTATATCGAACTAATAAGCAATAATGACACATACCGAGCGTTTGTATGTAAAGTAATAAGATATTATATTTAGCCTGCGATTCGCGAAGGCACACATATTCGATGTAATTGAATAATGATGTACTGTACTATAAAGCAAAGGAGAATGAAATCGGGTGGGAAAACAGCAGCAAACCAGAAAAGAATTCCATGCCCTTTTTGTGTGGCGCTTCCAGTCTCACTTACACTTACTCTTACTTACGTTTTCTTAAGTTGTTAAGAATAAAACGGGTTATCGTTTGTGCTTTTCCATTGCCAACTCGTCCTTGGCGTTAGCGTTTAGATTGATTTTGTATCTTTCGTTCCAATAATATTACGTTCAGTTTATTAAGCGCAACGAAAAACTCTTTCCTAATTTTCATTTACTACCACGACGAGTGATGCACATAGCCATGCGTTGATCATCATAGCCTACTTGATCGCCTACTGGTACGACTCTCTCCCTTGGTTAGGCTTACAGTGAGAGATGAGATGAAATGAAAAAAAACAGTGAGGATAGTGTGTTATCTCACTTAAGAAGAGGGATTATCAGTACACGCGGGGTATAGAAAGACGGGGACAAGCAGCTAAACTTGAAACAGATTGATTTTGATGTAGAATAAAGTGTTGGATATCTTAATATGCCTTTCGACACACACACACACACACACACACACACAGGACAATCGGTTCGGAACAATACATGCGCACCAAAACACGTCTCGATTAAGTCGATCTTCCACTACACTACGGCAGATCTAACCCTAAGAAGGCGCACCTATATATGATTTTTCTTAAATTATTTAAAACACAAGCCTGGTTGTCATGCTTTTGTGCAATTAGTTTGTAACCACAGATACATATTGATTTAGTTTTGTTTAATAAGTACGCCTAGAATTCCATAAGTTAATGCAACACACACTATACTTGCCCCATCCAACCCGTTTCACCCGTTTTTCGCTTCGTAACCGTGTAAAGTAAGATAGAAGCGTTTAAAACTACGTCGTAATTCTAAAAGAAACAAAACGAAACAACGCATATACCTGAGCGAGAGGTCGTGTATAAGAACAGCTGCTACTGCTGCTGCCTTTCTCTTCATGATATAGTGAGAGAAGCGCTCTAGTGATATAGGAAACAAAAGACCATTTTGTGGTTGTATAACAAAACAAAACAAAAAAAAACGAAGAAAGGAAAACAAAGCAACAACTCGGTTCAACATTCCGCGGATTTGTCAGGCTCAAGCTTTTTTTTCTCCGTGTTCTTCTTCTGTAATACTGCAGCTTTTCATGTTTTATCGCTGTGGTGGTACCCCGGCTTCGCTTCTTATCAAGAAAGCGCGCGCGCGATATTTATAGCTTAAGTATGTGTATTCCATTTTGCATTTCTCGTTTTATGGGTTTATGTATGAAAACTTTACTTGGAAGGATATGCGCTATTCGAATATTCTTTTGCGTTTCGGTTTATTACATTTTAGTTAAGTGCTAGTAAGATATATTACAAGACAATTAGCGTATGTGTGTGTATATCTCTATTCCTTTCTTAAGCGCAACATTTAAAAGACAGATATTATTTGAATACTATAGAGATGAATTATTACACTTCTAATATTTTTTGTTTTACGGTATCGAACACTTTAACGTTAGTGTGTGGACTGTAGCATTCCTTCGGATTTATCTGAGTTTGATAATAAAAGAGACAAGACAACAAGACAAGAAGCCGGTCGGTAAGACCTTAAGAAGTAAAATAAAGCAGAAACAAAAACAAAATCAAATGGATCAACACCAAGATGTTTGGAATATATATTTCTCTTTATGCGAAGGGTAGATGAAAAATTTTATGGTCGTGTATAAGAACAGCTGCTACTGCTGCTGCCTTTCTCTTCATGATATAGTGAGAGAAGCGCTCTAGTGATATAGGAAACAAAAGACCATTTTGTGGTTGTATAACAAAACAAAACAAAAAAAAACGAAGAAAGGAAAACAAAGCAACAACTCGGTTCAACATTCCGCGGATTTGTCAGGCTCAAGCTTTTTTTCTCTCCGTGTTCTTCTTCTGTAATACTGCAGCTTTTCATGTTTTATCGCTGTGGTGGTACCCCGGCTTCGCTTCTTATCAAGAAAGCGCGCGCGCGATATTTATAGCTTAAGTATGTGTATTCCATTTTGCATTTCTCGTTTTATGGGTTTATGTATGAAAACTTTACTTGGAAGGATATGCGCTATTCGAATATTCTTTTGCGTTTCGGTTTATTACATTTTAGTTAAGTGCTAGTAAGATATATTACAAGACAATTAGCGTATGTGTGTGTATATCTCTATTCCTTTCTTAAGCGCAACATTTAAAAGACAGATATTATTTGAATACTATAGAGATGAATTATTACACTTCTAATATTTTTTGTTTTACGGTATCGAACACTTTAACGTTAGTGTGTGGACTGTAGCATTCCTTCGGATTTATCTGAGTTTGATAATAAAAGAGACAAGACAACAAGACAAGAAGCCGGTCGGTAAGACCTTAAGAAGTAAAATAAAGCAGAAACAAAAACAAAATCAAATGGATCAACACCAAGATGTTTGGAATATATATTTCTCTTTATGCGAAGGGTAGATGAAAAATTTTATGAAAGAAGAAGTATTTTCGAGACACGAAACACAACGAGATACGTTTATAATATTGTGAGGTGACGCGAGAAAGGGAGAAACTTTTTTGTATTTATAAGACAAATAAAATGCAGCAAGCGGAAAATTCCGCCAATTTCTTACTCGATTGTGTACTGTTTATTCTGATCTCTAACAGTTAGGGTTCAACGTAAGTAGCTAAATCCGAAGGCGCATTGTTTGGGGGAATCGTGCCTACTACGGACTCCACAAACTCCTGAAATCCAGAAGACTCCAACAACGCACGAAATGCGCCATATATCGCACACTGATACGGCCGATAGTCCTCTACGGGCACGAGTCCTGGAGTATGCTCGCGGAGGACGCCAATGCACTCGCCATTTTCGAGCGGCGGGTGCTACGGACTATCTTCGGCGGTGTGTGCGAGCAGGGCGTATGGAGAAGGAGAATGAACCACGAGCTAGCTGAGCTGTTTGACGATGCAGACATCCTGACGGTTGTCGAAGCCGGAAGGATACGCTGGTTGGGCCACGTGATGAGGATGCCAGACTCATGCCCTGCCAGGAAAGTGCTCGTCAGCGACCCGTTCGGCACGAGGCGCAGAGGAGCACAGCGAGCTCGTTGGCTGGATCAAGTGGAGTCTGACCTGAGGGTGATAGGATGCAGCCGGAGATGGAGGAGTGCAGCCATGGACCGAGTTTCCTGGAGAACGATAGACACCAGACCATGTCTATTAGACGTGCTCCCTAGGAGCAGGCCAGGAAAGAAGAAGACTAAGGTTTTATACAGTGGCCGAGATTCATCCGTTTCGATAGGTATTTTGAGTGGCGAAGAAAGTGTGCTTAATTCTCTTTTAGGTGACTGCACCTCTGTCGCCTTCGATAACATCCCTTACCTAAATTCCTCTTAGTAAGGCCATCATGTCAGTCGCGCACCCTCCACCAATAAGTAAACCCCCCACAGACAAAGCTAACAAATCTTTGGCTCTCTGAATGAAGTCACTGTATTTGTGCAAAGTATATACCTTGGACTACGGTTGACGTAGTTTAGTGTCCTTCAGGCTCGACTGACTGATCTCTTCGTACCAGGCTCGAAATTTTTCAGCGCCTGTAGCCTTGTAGCCTTCCCGAGTTAGCCTCCGTTGAAGTAATATATTCTTTTTTTTACATCACAGACATAATTGTGATTCCGGTTCACTCTTATCTGCCCTGCCATTCGTGATTCCGTCTCTTCCCGTCGTCTGCACCGCTTATAAATACATGCAGTCTTTTTTTTCAACTGTACTCCAAACCATTTGTACTAGGTACTAGGCGTCCCCACTGGAATATTATTTCTTACATTTATTTCTTTTGGAACAAAAACAAACTTTACTTTTCTGAAAGCTTCATACAACTTGCCATTTTTATAGCGGCGACGACTTTTGATTGAAATCTTGGTATCATCTTCTATTCCATACTCAAGAAGGCAGACAGTTATTAGGCCCAAATTGAGATAGAGATGATGGCTCATAGATGGAGTGACGCGGTGAGCTGGTAACGAGGATTGTTGAAGTCATCATTCATTTTCCAGTAGCAAAAACAAAAAACATCGAAAGCAGTTATTCCCAATAACAGGTAATAATAGTACTTTGTTTTGCATGTTTCATTTTTACAGTCAGCGCTTCTCCTTTACATCTCATACCGGCGTCTTTTCGTCCTTTCCAACATCTTCTAATGATTCTGTATTCGATTGCGGCTAAGCGGTTCATGATGCAGCAGTGAGTGATTCTCTGTTTCATGCTTTACACACTTTGTAGGGAATATTATCTCTTTTTGAAGATTTTTTTCTCTCTCTCTGTCTCTCTCGTTTCACCTAAACTGATCATACACAATAAGGGCACACTTGAAGGAATATGCTTAAAATTAAGAAAAAACACAATACTTTCCTATACGCCCTGTTGTTTTTTTTGCTTCTATCGAATGGTATCTACTTCTCTCTCTCTCTCTCTCTCTCTCTCTCTCTCGCTCTCATTGTTTATCTCTCCTATCGTATATTCTCACTATCGCATTCATACAACACTTTTTGTCCTAATTACTAAAACCATATCGATTGCAGGCTGATAGAGGGAGGCAAAAGACCCAATTGCAGGATTTGTTTTACTTTTTTCTTCATATTATACAATCTTACTCGTAGCACCCCCGCCGCCGTAAGAGGTAACAGCACTTTGAAATTACACACATTTGTTTAAATAGAAATTGGGACAAAAACTTCAGGAGCGGAGGGATCGGGCATGAAAACGGCTATTGCTTGCGTGTTAACAAGTTCATAAAGCATACACATATCTGACCAGCGTAGCACACTGTAACTACCTAACTTGCCTATATTCCTCTTGTCAGTTGCCAGCTGAGGGTATAAGTTTATTTCGTTAGTTTTGTTGCGGCGTCCGTAAATCCGTTTCCTTGCTCCCGAACAAATAACAAGGAAGGAATAGGAGGAAGTGAGAATGTGGTGATTAGTGGCCAGCGGAAGAAAGCAACCCGTGGAACCAGTCCAAGCAGGTGTTCGTTCGTTCGGGTGGAGGGCGCGATACATGAAAGGGTGGTGAGAGCGATGTGGTAAGCGCGTTACGCCTTATGGAATAGGCACTTTGATAGGTTCTTCTTCGCCCGGACCGAAGATCAGTGCGCTCAGGGCAAAGATCAGGAACACAACACCACCGATGAGGGTCACTAAAACGAAACGAAACGAGATGATGGTTAGAAATGTGAGTAATTTAAGAATGTTAAAAGCTGAAGTTAAGCACTAAATAGTGTCTTGTGGCTGGTAAAATTATGTTATTACTATGTGTTGTGATGTGAGTTTGACATAAAAGTACATTAGAATATTTTCATTATTTATTTATTTTTTTATTTATTTTCCATTATGACGGCTGGAAGCCGTATTTTCAGAATATTTTCATTAAATATAGATTTTATTAAAAAATAGTTTCTCTCAGGGCTCTTTGCTACCACCAAGGGCCTGCGCTAGGGAGACGTGTTTGCTTGTCTTCTATTTAATCTGGCGCTAGAGAGGGCCATTCGAGACTCGGAGATGGAAACTTCGGGAAGCTTCTTCTTTTCATTCATACCAGATCTTGGCATACGCTGATGACATATAGATCTCATTGATTTGAGGCTCTTCTATGTATCAGAAGCTTATCGCAGGATCGAGCATGCGGCACTGAACCTCGGGTTGGAGATCAACGAGGCAAAAACCAAAATGATGGTGGCACCTCCAGCGGCCCTGCCAGCAAACACTGATTTACGCAGGGGTGATGTACAGATACAGGTGATCGCACCTTCGAAGTCGTCCAAAACTTCACCTATCTGAGGTCAAAAGTCAGCACCGATAACAACTTCTTCTTTCATGGCCTAATGACCTGTTAAGGTCGTGCCTGCCATTTCTGGATTACTAGACTTATTGTTACCGCAAAGTTGGATAGTCAGTCCTCACTATGGGGGAACGGCCCAGATGAGACTTGAACTCCGGTCCTGCCGTGTGAAGACCGGCGCCGCTGTCGCATCTACCACCGGGCCGCCCATAACAACATAGATGTTGAATTGCGTTGAACAGGTCATACCAAATCCTGAGAAAACATCTTCGCCCAAAATATCTTGTCGCGGCGGACGCAGTTGGGACTGTATAGAACTTGTATAGTCTCAACACTGACATAAGCCTCTGAGACATGGATTTTGTCAGTTTTGACGACAATGGAAGTGTGGAGGGACAATGGAGGAGCCACCACAACGACGAGCTCTATGAGCTGTACGATGATCTCACCATCGTGCAGCGAATTAGGCTCGCCAAGCTCCGGTGGGCTGGTCATGTCATGAGAATGGTACCAGAACGGCCGAGATATTGGATTGGCAGACGGCCGCGCAAGACCGTGAGCGGTAGCAAGGATTGTTGCAGCAGCCCAAGACCGCGAAACGGTTGTAGCGCCTGATAGGTAAGTTTTAAGAAAAGGGATAAATATTATTACATTAAATCCACTCGGCTAAGAGACCTTGGTCAACACAGATCCATCTCCGAGGCATGAAGTTGAGCGTTATTAGTCGATACTGTATTTACAAAACAAATTTTCATTTTGGGGCAAGGCAAAACCATCGAATGGAGCACAGATTCCAGCTGTCTGACAGTGCTGCGCCAGCGTACAAGTGCAACAGGAGCTGACCAGACTAAGCGGCTAAGTAACCTTCAAACAAGAATGGTTGAAAGAGCAATATGTTATATGAAATATGGTTTACTATGGATGGCTTAACTTATTTTACACTGCAATTGTGCAGGGCAATGGATAATCTATGCCCTCACAAAACAGTTAGTTGAAGGACATCATTAAATGCAACTCCAACTTTCTGTCCCAAAATAGGCTCAACCATGGCGGATGATTGTCGAGTAGAACATGTAATACGGTACAAAGTGTCTGCCAAAAGATTTCACCTTCAACAATAACCAACGCATAAAAAAGTATGTTGCTTAATGATCTTGACGCCTGGTCCCAGCATAATTATCTCAACGACTGGTAACATTCCTAATGTAACGGTGGCGTACAAATGACTGGGTTTCAATTGTTTCTCTACTATTTATTAGGAATTCCATTAATTAGCCCAGGCGAAACAGGAGTGCGTTTTATATCGCTAAGTGTGTGTTTTCCTGTTTCGCCCTGGTGAATTCCCTGCGGACGCATTTCTATCCTAACACCTAACGTCACTCTGGTTTCGATATATTTTTTTGTAGAAAGCTATGAAGCTTTCGTAACGTAGAATTGAAGAATAATTACATTGTTTTAAGTCATAATCTTGTTTGTTGCGAGCCACTCGGCTCAGGGTACGAAGTTGGCTGTTTAAGTGCACGTAAAATAGTTGCACGACGTCAAACCACCAATAACGATTCGATCTGCGCCTATCATAATATTACGATTCCGGACATTCCATTATTGTGGACCGGCTTGTGAAGACTATTCCTTAATAGCATTAATACAGCCTATCCAGCTAAAGGGTACATCAAATGAAGGAAGCCATTCCATGATCTATTCCGACATGATCTAGTAGATTGTTCGATCAAGGAGCAGAACAATCGATTGACGGTCCTAACCTCTCTTCCTTCATGGCTAGTAATTTATGACTTTGATTCATTCATAAGTAATTCATCAATTAGTAATTAATAGAGTAAGTAATTTGAAGCCGATCTGAACCCTACGAATTCATTCAATAATCGAAGATCGAAATAGATCAAAAGACTCAGCTTAATATTCCCTGGTATCTAATAAAAATGAAATTAAACATTTAGAGCACCTCGGTTTTCCTTAAGAAGTACAAAATCTGTTACTCGATGCATAACGATATGAATGGCAGACCGCAAATCAGACATATGTGTATGATAATAGCATAAATGAAATTTGTCTATTTGATTGTAAAAGCAAGCATAATTAAAAAAATAATTTCCATTACATTGTTTCCCAGTAAGGAACATCGGCCAATAGTTTAAGGTAATACCCTTCTTAACTACACAGACAGATGTTTAATTGACAAAAGGGTGGGAAAATTAAAATATATACACTAAATAGTTTGATACATTGAAATGCTTACCAGTTCGGACGGAAATTCGTTGGGCGATCATGCGCCCACCGATCACAGCCAGTCCGGTACAGATCGAGTGTCCAATAATACCGCCCGCAATCACACCGTACACGTTTTCGCGCGCACTCAAGATGACGGTCGTCAGCTGAGACCGGTCGCCCCATTCCGCCACGAACGTCATCGTGAACGCTTGCATGAAGATGCGCAGCAACATCTTGAGCGCACTGTTGTTCCGTCCACGGCCCGTCCCCCGTCGGCTGGTGCTACCGCCCGATTCCGCATCCTGTCCCATTAAACTGCCACCGGCGTTCACTTCCCGTTCGTGCTGGTTGTGAAGAGAAAGAAAATCGAAATATGCTCAACATTAATGAACGTTTTTCCTTTGTTTTTTTTTTTTTTGAAGTACATTTGGAGTTTGGGACTCTTGGGGGGACTAGGAAGGGTATAAACTAAAATACCAGTTAAAAACGATTTTGATTGTGGCCATTTTTGACGCCTCGTTCCGTGTAAGTTTGGTGCAATATATTTGGTGTACGACTCTCGAATTAAGTGTTCTAACTAGATTTGCTATAAAATTCCAGATTAAATTGATCGTGTCTAGGTGAGGCCAATGTTGTGAACCTTGCCTTACTCTTTGATGTTGTAGTATGCTTGCGTTGGAAGGTTCATGCAGGATTTAAAGGGAGAAATGATGGGACAATCGCCAGTGAGATGAGAGCGAACTAGTACATCAGAAATGTAATGACATGGACAGACAGACATGCACGAAGAGGACGGTTGAATGGAGTGATAATACAAAGTAATGTAGGGGATTCTTTACATTAGACGCTACAATTAGAAAAACATTTTAGCCATTCGTTTCATATTATCAATAGTATATGAAAGATGATTGTAGACTGAAAATAAATGATAAGTTTTAGTAGCTTCTACGATCGCAAGATTCATTCGTACTTCTATTGGCTTTTTATCAACTGTACTATCGGTAAACTGATTTTAATCGATCATTCTAATGTTACCAATTAAATGCAGCAACATTGTTTCTTAATATTTCGGGTGTGTGCTTTTAATTATATTCTGGAAATGTTTGGGCAAAAAATTAACTTCTTCTTTAACACTACAGATAAAAACATTACAACTTTCGGTTAACGTATTTATATTAGATTTAGATTTTATATTATATTAAATAAAGGTATATAATTAATACGGCCAGGCCGTTCTAAGTGAATGAAACAATGATAAGGATTGAGGAATAACAAAAAAAAACTAAACATCCAAACAAATATGAATGAAATTTACAGAAATGAAGCAGGTTATACGAAAAAAAAAATATATTATAGTTGATTTATAAATTGTGCATTCGAAAAAAATGTAACTAGAAAGATTTATGATAAACAATCGACAACACTTTATGAAGTACAATGGAAAGTGATGGAATTAAAGTGATTTTTTACAGAATTTGAAAATGCATTTGAGATGAACGATTCAAGAGAAGCTTTAACGTAGTCGTCGAACAAACGAAACGAAACAACATTAAGAATCACCGTAACAAGACCACTTACAACAACAAAGACACACAATACAAAACAGTGCTTAAAAGCGTACTACAGAGTTTTCTAAAATCGCAAAGACAAATAGAAACAAGGGCGGAACAAAACAATAGCAAAACATAACCAAACAAATCAAACAAACAAACATAACGACAACGAACGAAATCAGGATCATCAGGTATCGGCGCAATCGGCACCACCAGTCTGCGAGCGTGAAACTAACCAACGGTCAGGAACGAAATCGCAAAACGAAGTGTAGCAAAGCAGCGGCATTTGGAAGAAGTGAAAGAGAATAGTAAATTTTGGTTTAAATTTGCATAAAATAAATTTGGACCAAAAAAAAAACAGATCACGTTGTTTCTCGTACGCAAATATTGGCAGACAAATAAATACACACGACGTGAAGTTGAAGCTGCTAAACTGTGCGTAATGTAATAATAGTAATGATAATGGATAATGGATTGTAAATAACGAAATAGGGAAAACACTTAAAATAAAAAATATAGATTAGAAACAATAAAGGAAAAGCATAAAATGTCCAGTTAATAAATAAAACACACAACACGAAATAGATAATGAAGAAGCAGATAGAAATGAAGGCAGGAATCTGGCACACAAGAGTCTGGCACGTACGTGTGCATGAATAGTTTCGTTTTGTTCCTTTTTTTCTTTGGGAAACGTGTTTCTTCTTTTTGCTTTGTGTACAGGTGTGCCTATTGTCCCCAATCGGTGATGTTGTGTCTTGTAATATGATGTGTTTTGTCTGTGTATAAAAAGGGACATGTAAATCGTGCCTTTTTATCGATTTTTTTGCTTATGATTGCCAACTGTTTGCCAATAGGTGTGTTTGTGTGTACCGGTAGAAAAAGGAATTAAAATTAATAAAAAAAAACTATTAAATTTGCGCTTCAGTACAAGCTTTTGTCGAGCGTGCGAGGTGTAAGCGCCGGCGCGCGCGACCGTTCGGTTTGATTTGCTAACCATTTTATGCTGATTTGCTGCACCGTTGGCCGTAGAACCGGTCACCACCGAGGTGGCATTATTGGTGGGATCTTGCACCGCTCCAGCGGTCAGAGGAACCGATCCGTTCGCCGTTCGCAACCGTTGTCTCTGCTCGCCCCGTTCACTGCCACTGTCCAGCAGTAGCAGCTTGCTGCGGGAAGATTCCAGTACGGTTCCTCCACCGTTGCCAGTGGATCCATCGCCAGCTCCTCCTCCTCCTCCTCCTTCTCCGTCAACACCACCACCACCGTTAGCACCGATGTTACCGTTCCCGGTGTCGATGGAAGAAGCTCCCACGCTGACACCGGCATCGGTTGAGATTCCAGATTTGCTGCGAGATACGGACGAGTGTTGCTGTAGTGGGCCGGAGCTACCGGAGGTGGTAAGTTGGGCGGCGGACGCAGATAACCGAAGTGTCGCACCGGAAGACGTTGTGTTGTGGTCCTGTTGTTGTTGTTGATGCTGCTGCTGCTGCTGTTCGATCAGCAAATGGATAGAACCGCTGTTCGAACCAGCGTGTCGGCGGGGCAAGTTCATGCGCTGGTCCTCGGTGTCACTGAGCGGGACGAGTTCGACCGTTTCCTTGCGACTTCCGCTCATCGAACGGGTAAGCTGCATGAGCACGGTGTACGGCCATTACAGCAATGCAGGATCGCGCAGATAGGGATTTACGAAAGTAAGAAGATTTCATGTTTTATAGAGCAAACAGGCACGTACGTAGAGAAAGGGAAATTTGATAGAGTAAACTGATACATGTTTTCTTTCTGTTATGTATAGGCACACAAAGGCAACACAACGAACCGTTTGCTGGCTGTTCGTTCATGAAGGGTGAAAGCAAAATAAAGCGAATGGTGACCGAAAAAATAGTAATAAATGAAAATAAAAGTGTGATAAACGAGCGTAAGCAAATAAGAGAAGGGTGCACACGCACTTTGAAACAATATGCAACAGAACGACGGAACACAGGAGAAGAATTAGTAAAAGTGCAAAAGTAAGCTATCGAATGTTTTACATCGCACGAAGTAACATATCTTTAATTACCGTGGTAGAAATAATTAAATACTATTAGGTAAATACTCCGCGCGAAACCCAACTGTGAGTAATAACCAAGCAATTGAAAGCTTACAAGAGCAATCCTAGCGATCAATAAGCGATTGTTGAATTCCTTTTTTGTATATCGTGATTTTTTTTCCCTATTAAAGCTACAAATATCCGCTGAAGAAAAGCTTCTGGATGTTCTGGAGAAATGAATACCGACGTTTCTGTGTGAAGACTGACTCCATTACAACTAAACCACCTGAGCTACAACTCGAATCAAGTTACGACGAAGACATATAAGTACAAATATTCCGAATTTTTTTTTATGATTTAAGATTATCTAAGAATGATTTAAGAATCGAAACAACTTTCTGGGTTAAAATAATAAATTTAAATTTGTATTCATTACTGTTATTAAGGGTTGTTCGCTTTTTATGGCACACAGTCAATCAAAAATAATATTTCGCAAGGCAAACTAGCTGCTATAAAACATCAATCTCTGTTCTACCAAGTAATCATTAAAAGTTCAAGCTTTGAACAAACATTACTTAGCTTCTTCGAATTCATGAGCTTAACTTATTACTTATTTTTCAATCTGCCTAAGACCACTCACCGATAATAGGCACGTGTCTTCGCGTGATTTGTGATTTGGCGTAATTCGAATCGAGATGCAAGGGAGAGCCTAATCCAGACGATCATTTGGTTTTCAACACAACAGCAAGAAAGTCAAGGAATACAACCTTTGGTCATCACCCTATCACCCTATAAAGCGTGTATTGTATTCTAGTAGAGTAGCGATATTACAGCTTAGGCAAGTAAAAATAAGTAACACGAGACAAAAAGCTTCTGTCGTCATGGATCAAAACTCAAGTAAACGGGCCATTATAAGAGACAATACAGCCTACATCTACCAACAAGATAATGACCGCATATACATGGCAAAAAATGAACTTAAGACCTTTGTACCACATCGCAAACACCTCGTCTTAGTTCAGATATGCATTAAAGTGATCATCTTTGGGACGATATTGCATTATAAAGCCAAATAATTCAGCTTTGATTCATAGGGCAACAAAATGGGGTAGTTTATTTGAAAGTTAGATTAAAAGATGCATCTAAACGAACGGCTGCAGGGAAATCACTGCATGTTTCAAAACAAACACGTTTGAAATGATTATAATTTAAGACAAAGCGTAAGCCGCGTCTAGCAGACAGAACTTTAACCGTTTTACAAAGAAATACAATTTAAATCGTTACCTTTTCCAAAAGTAGCTCAAACCACAATAAACTGCTACCATTTTTTCACGGTTGAAATATCTGCATTTTTCATATGTCTGTAGCAGTAATTGAATTTTTAGTAATAACAGCACGACATGTGACGCTTGATTCCATTTATCGCTTCCCAAACGCTGTTAATATTTGTCCTCTGATAGCCCGTGACTCACTAGAGCAAGAGATAGTGAGAGTAACGTGCACCACAGAGCGCAGGGATGCTTCCCTCCATTTGATAGTTACTTGCATACCGTCATAAGACACAGGAAATTGTTCCATTGAGATGTGTAGTTAACTCTCTCAAGGGCGCAACCGGCTTTCTACGGTGTCAGCTTTTGTAGCCAGATGTCTACAAAACGTTGAGGATAATTAGCACAACAAAACGCTAGCAACAGCTATTATTTTTGCAATTATCAACGCACATTATTCTGTCGCTATAGTGAAGCAAACAATAATGTCTTCGGAAGATGCACTTTGGAGGTGTCCGAAATATGCATGAAATGAAGTAAAGGAAATCTACATAAATAGATGTTAAGCAAAACTTAAAAATATACAGTGCGAACAAGTAAAAAGTATAATCTTATAAATTTGACCTATTTTGATAGTAAAAGTATGAAGCATTATTGCCATAAACTCAAGTCAACTTTAGTACCGATTCGTACAGGGTATGAGACTTCATTCAATAAACGCTGAATGTTGATTTGTTCCCATGTATTCGGTCTAGTTTCTTATCGATTAAGTGTGTATCTTCGAACGCACGCGTTGCAAAAGACTACGTGAGCGATAAAGCCAGGCCAGGGGAATCAAACAATACGTTGGTACAACAAATCAAAGACAAACCAGACGTCGTTTCATGTTTTATCGCACGGGCAAGCTCATTTTCAGTTCATTTTCACGCGGCAGTGTAATAACACAATGCAGTATGAATCGATGAACGTGATCGATAATCGTTTCCATAGCAACAAGAGCGAATGAAATGGAATACCTGATGACAACTTGCCTTACATACATATTTCCATAGTAAAGATGCCATTAGCCATTCATTGGCGCCGTTGCGTTAGGCGAGCGCAGCTGTGTATTCCGTACAACTATTCAACAATGAATACGCGACTAATTAAATGAACATCACGACACGTAGTTGTATAAAATAAAATAAAATCGCCGATTAAGATGGAACGTTTAACACCCATTTATAACACGATTTCTCTAACGGGTGCCACGGGTGGCTTTCGTGTTCTTGTAACTTTTTATCATCTGTACGTCGTTTACATTCTGCTGACACAAATCTCGTACAGAGAGACACGCGATGTCTTGACAAGAAGATTTACAACGCGCAAGATTAACGTGATGCATATGACGTGATATTCGACCATGGTCAACGGTCAGGAAATACATACAACTGGCCGTTGTTATATGCCCAAACTTATCACCTTCCACGCGTCAGCAGGAGGTTAATTAATTCGATCGAGCGGAACATATTTTCAAAACTAACGGCGGTGGGAATCTGTATGTGGGGACGTAACAGATACGTTTGGACAGCGCTCGCGGTAGGTCAGGGCCGTATAGATCGGATTAAAGCACAAAAGCAACTGAAGAAGAATGCAAAAAAAAGTGTACTTAAATCATCAAACAACGAGCAGACAGACAGACACTGATAAGAAGATGCCAATGCCGTACTCCCGCCGTCCGGGGGGTTAATGGCACTCGCTCGCACAACAAATGAGGGTGGGAACTGCTTGCACATTTAAAGAAAAAGGTACAAAGCTAGACGACGAAGAGTAAACGTTGCAAAAAGTGAGGAAATCGAATCTTTATCAATCAACACTAATATCTAGCTAATCAAGGGATGTATGAAACATAACAACCTAACAACTAGGGCAAACATTGACATGTAGATCGATGTGTTTGACTAGGACTAGGGGCAAACAGGCGGCCCCTATATGAGAGGATGAGTTGTACAATTTTGCCATCGAAATCAAAACGAAACATCAAACATAAATCCCGATGAAAGGTCCCGGTGGACAAGGATAACAAAGAAAAGGTTTGGAGCGCGATCGACATACCTCATCTTCGCGCTTTCTCAGATCTGATTGCACCTCTTCGAGCTCTTCGGCCGCTTCGGTCGCTGACATGTGGTAACCATCGTACAGCATCTTAATACCGAACAGGGCGAACAGTGCGGTCGAGATGTAGAATGTGTATACGCGCGGTATGAGCGTGGCTGCCATACCGAACAGTACTGATAGTACCGTCATGAGGGCTAGTGCAGCGATCGCACCGGCAAACACGGTCAACCGCGGATGGCGCATAGCCATGATGGCCGCAATGAAGAACGTTTTATCGCCGAGCTCGGACACGATGATGACCATGAACGAAGCAGCAAATGCGTGCACAAACCCTATGTCGGACGAAAGCAGTCCCTTGCCTTCGGTCGGTACACTGCTGCTTCCGTCGGGGGAAAGCTAAAAAGGGAAGAAATCGTCGGACCGTTAATATACGCCGATCGGCTTGGAACACAAACTAGGGGCTTTTTACCTCATCCACCTCGGTCACGACGGAAATGTCTTCCTGCGGCATCTTATCTGCCCCTATGCCGGCTGTATCCAGCATGCACAGCAGTACCAGATAGAAGACACACACGTACATGCATTGCACGAGCCGTTGGGCAATATTCCTTATAAAGAATTTGTTCATTACACTTTTTCCAGACATTTTCAGCTGACACGACGACGGTGCACTGGTGGTGACGTTCTATAGTGGAAGCGTACCTTCCGCTGTCAAGCTTGCGTACACGTTAATCAATACTCGGCGTAACAGATGCGGTAGAAGAAAATCAATTTCCTTCCACGGTGTGTCACGAAACCGTGCTCGTAGTTAGAACTGCGTAGTACGTAAAGCGACGGACAGAGCTTACGTTAGTACCAAACACTTTCACTTAAATATTCACACGCACGGGACGCTTAGTACGAACGACACAAAGACGGGGACTGAGCGGCCGATGTTAATTCGATTCCTTCTGGCTTACGACTGAGACGACCGAGAAACATACACGCGCGAAACGGAGAACCCTTGTTCGATGGACACGCTGGGAATCTGCTTCCAATCTGTCGTTCGAAAACACGTAGCTTTACCACCGGAGATAAAAATAACTGATACGCGCGTCCCGTTTATCGTTCTCCAATTGCCACTTTGAAACCCCCGGACATATGAACGCAATGGAAGTGTGCACACACTGGGCGGAGATATTGCACTTGACGCGGCGAGGCCAGAAGTATCGCCGCGATGGCAACGAGATGACCACAAATGTACGCGTACAAGCAACAAAGGTTGGGGGTGGTGTTTTTTGGAGGGCAAGCAATGGGGACACGCGTGTACAAAAATTGTTGTTGTTCTTTTTCTTTTGACAGCCAAAGCTGTCAAGCTTCGGAAAACATCGGCCTGCACTGAGGTATTTCACTTCGATCATGGCTTGTGACATTTCAAAAATTATTCTGCTGCCTATTTTGAACTCGGAATTGAAATAAATAATTAAAAAGCTCTTTTGTGTGAAATAAAGAAAGTAATTTGAACCAACACAGAACCAATCACAAAACTATTCGACTCCATATTTCTAGTTCAGAGCTGGTATGAAAACATTTCCCAGCTAGCGGACTTCAAATAAGAAGAGCTGGCAAGCCGTTAACAAACGCTTAACAAGCTTGTTTCGCGCTATAAAATGTTTATGTTTTGTTGTTTTTTTTTGTCGCAGTTTGCACACTTTCCAATTTTTATCCTTGTCCCATCCAATTTGCTTGAAACAAAGCCAATTGGACAGTAAATTTCTTATTTCGATCGAGCTCATCGACAGGTTGCTTGTCGCTGTTGACAGCTCTGCCGTGTGGGTATGAAAGTTATGCTTTCGGCGCGTAAATTTATGTTGTGAAACGGGAGCATCGCAACAAAAAGCGGCCGCTGCAGCACCTCTCCATCCATCGTTGAACGGCTGTACGGATTCCATTGCCAGTGAAAATGTGCTTTTCCGTTCGCAGATAATTTGTGTTAGTGTGTATACGTTATGTGTGTATTGTAAACGAAAGTCTGGAACCCATATACACCATTCTTAAAGAACCATTTCCGGCTCCTTGTGCTGCGCACCTTCGGCTTGCATGTTGTCTGTTGAAGACCACGGCACTACGACGACGACGACTAGTAGCTATGTTTATCGCTGACCTTAGGAAAGATTTTTACCAGCAGCTGATCGGCAAGCGCATTCTGGTGCTGGTAAACTACGATCTCGATGCGATCTGCGCTAGCAAGATTTTGCAGGCTCTGTTTCGCTGTGACAATGTGATCTACTCGATCGTACCGATTATGGGGCTGTCTGGTATGAAGCGAGCCTACAACGAACACAAGGGCGACATACGGTACGTGCTGTTGGTGAATTGCGGTGGTTGCATTGATATCGTGGACGTGCTTCAGCCGGAACAGGACGTCGTGTTTTTCATCTGCGATTCCCACCGACCGTACGATGTGTGCAATGTGTACAGCGATGGACAGGTATGGGGTTTGTTTCTATTAGACAGCAAACGAAATTACAGCTGCTTTTTCCATTCCCCGTAGGTTCGTATTCTCGGCGAGATGAACAGCACCGAAAACATACCTGCTTTCGATGATATCTTTCAAGATTCGGACAACGAAAGCAACGATGAGGATGATGCCGGTTACGAGGATGGCGATGGTGGCAGCGATAGTGATGGAGCAACAACCGGTAACAATCGCGTACAACGCATCGAGCAACGGTTGCTACGTCGCCGGGAACGAAAAGCATGGCAAGAGCGACGGATAACGCTGATGTTTGAATACTCACAGTACGCCTACTATGGTCCAAGCTCAGCGCTCAGCATATTCGAGCTGGCCTGGCGCATGTCAAAGGATTCGCTCGATCTGCTCTGGTGGGCGATCGTTGGCGTGACGGAGCAAAAGTTGCTCGGGAAAGTGGAAAGCTCGTCGTACACACTGCTGATCGAAAAGATCCAATCGCACGTATCACGCCTAACGAACAAGGCGAGCGATCAAACCATCCAGACGTCGGTGAAGATTGTGTTCGAAAGTGATCTGCAGCTGGCACTGTTCCGACACTGGAGCGTGCTGGATTCGCTACGCTACTCATACTACCCGGCCTGCAGGTTAAAACTGTGGACGCACAAGGGCGATAAGCAGATGAACGAGCTGCTGGTGGATATGGGATTACCGCTCGTGCAAGCAAAACAGACCTTCAACGCCATGGATCTGGTGCTGCGCAAGGAGTTTTACGAGAAGATAGAAAAGTTTGCCGAAAAGTACAACATGCCGGACGTGACGTATGCATCGTTCGTGCTGCAGTATGGCTACCGTAACCGATATTCGGCCGCCGATTACTGCTACTCGATGCTGGCCATACTGGAATCGGTACGGCAGGATCGGTTACCCGAAGCATGCTTCCTGCAGTCGATGGACGCACTAACGAGAGCAAAGAAAGACATACTCGACGAGGGCATCGAGATGTGCAAAACGTTACTAACGACCATATTCAAGCAGGTACAAACTTGCCTGGAAATGCATCAGATTCGTTCGGCCGGTCCATTTCTATATCTGGTGCTGCAGGAGGAGGTACCCTTTTTCAGCTGTCCCTATGGGTTGATGCTGTTGGCCCGGTTTTTGCTGCGAGCACACGTTGCCGTATCGCGAAATCGTCGCGCACAGGAACTGCCGCTCATTGCTGTCGCCCCGATCGATCTGCAGAGTGGCATTTCGCTACTGGCCGGTGTACCACCCGTCTGCGAAGACAGTCGGCACTTTTTTGCGAAAGCGTTCGAGGAGGCCGGCAACCGTAGCGGAGCGATAATCTCGCAGGACTTTTTCGAAACGGCCGTCATACAGATAAAGCAGTCGGATTGCACGAAATTTCTCGATGCGCTCACCGTTATGTTAAGTTGATAGATTAAGGGCAGCGTTAGTAGGAAATTGTTTTTAGCCTTTAAACACAAGCACAAGCACACACATACTAGAACATCTCCGCCCTGTAAACAACATACAGATATTGTACAATACGGTCCATCGCTGTTTTTTTTTTAAAAGAAGGTCGACATCATTCTAGATTAAATGTTTAGCTTGTAAGACAAAATTCTATGTTTTCTGCTGATCACAAACACGGCAAATAGAGCTCCGTTCCGCAATAGGTTTTTGATTTTAATGTACTTCGACATTGATTTTCCTGCCCCGATAGAATGATGCGTGCTAACAATCCGTTAACAAAACCATTGATAAATTATTACCGGTAGGAGCGATTCAGCGAACATTATTAGCATAAGAAACGACGTTTAGCATTACGGCAATAAACCATTTACCTGTTGTGGCTACATAACATTATGATCGGATGTAATAATTGCAACAGTGTCCACTGAAACGGGGAAAACGTAATATTAAACTTATTTAACTGAAAAGTGCAGCATTTTACAAACTTGCTTCTCGTTTCAACAGCCATTCCTTACTATACGCTACCGATGGTCCCGGCTGCACTATTCGCGCACTGCCAAAACACTCTTCGTTGCGATAAAATACGGCATATTGCCCGGGCGTGATGGCGCGCAGTGGTTTATCCAGTTTAACAAACAACCGTATTCGGTCATCATTCTCTTCCGTCTCGATAACGGAACAACCCACCAAAGGTTTGGTGTGCTGGAAGCGAAATTCACACCGAACCACCTGACCTCGCTTCAATCCTGGGGGTGTATTTATCCAGACCGGTTGCTCGGCATACACCATGTCCGTGTACAGCAGCGGATGATCATGTCCAGAAGCGACTTCAATCACGTTTGTCTCACGATGCTTACGGAGCACGTAGTACGGTTGCAGACAGCCACCAATTTTACACTTCTGTCCCACCGTCCAGTGGTGTAGACCCGCATGTCGCCCTACCTCCTTCCCACTATCTACGTCTACGAATGGTCCCGGTTTAGTTTCAATGTACTCGGCGATAAATTGCTGAAACGTACGTTTGCCCACGAAGCAGATGCCCATGCTTTCCTTCTTGCGTGCGTACGACTCCAGCCCGACTTCCGTGGCCAGTTGCTTAACTTGGCGTTTGGTTAACGAACCGATTGGAAACATTGTACGACGAAGCGCATCGGCAGTGATTTGCGACAGGAAGAACGTTTGATCTTTGATCGGATCCGGGGCCATTAGTAGTCGTACCGCTGTGATGGTGAGTGAAAGATAACTTGCATATACTTCGCACCCATTTAGGAAGTGTTCCATTGTTTACCTTGCTGTTCATTGTACTGCTCTAGAAACGGTCCAAAGTTGGTACGTGCATAGTGGCCGGTGGCGATCGCATCGGCATCAAGCCGTTCGCGAGCATGGCGAAAGAATCGATTGAATTTTATGTGTCTGTTGCAAAGTATGTCCGGGTTTGGTGTAATTCCTGCTTCGTAGTCTTTGAGAAAGTTTCTAAAACAAAGCAAAACAACACGATAGTAATTCATTAACCTTTGTTAAATGATTTCCTGAGCGAAACTTACCCAAACACCTCCAACCAGTAGTCTTTAACGAAATTGATCTCCTCCAGCGGTATATCCAACATTCGACACAATCGATGGGCATCCTCCAGATCTTGCTCTCCGGAACAGTAACCGGACTCATCGATCAAATCCCAATTCTTCATAAACGCACCACATACCTCGAATCCTGCAAGCAACCGGCGTATTCGTATTGTACAAAACGATTTTCGGATCATATTTTCGGCTTACCTTGCTTCTTCAGTAGATATGCAGACACGGCACTATCAACACCGCCGGAAATACCAACCACAACCCTGCGAAACATCGATTCTCAACCCGCACCACGGTCACGATTGCATCAAGTTACGTTAGCGAACAATTTAGCGCGAAGCAAAAGCCGAAACATTTGACCGGTGAACAATCAAAACAAACCGGTGCACGAGAAATGTCAAACTATTCGCATGGGTAAACAAATAGCCCCCCTGATAATTTAGAAAATGATAGGTCAACGTATAATGAAGCAAATGTTGGTTTAATTTCGACAACTACAATACAAACCATGCGGACTGCTTTTAGTTATGTATTGATTATAAAATTAACTGCTAGAGAGCTTTTTTGTAACACAACGTGACCTTGTTGCACCCATATTTGGGCTGGAGAAAATCGTGCGTGTTTGTTCCGGTAGAGGGCGCACTATTCGACACAGAGAAGAATAGCAAATTATAGAATGAAAGAGTCTGTCTCGTGCCTTGATTAGAGACTGGGAACGTAAAGGCTAGTAACTTTCGTGACACAGCTCCATTGGGGATACAGCTGCATTCCCATATTCACATTTTAGATATAGATCGCTTGTTGAAGATCACCCCTTGCCCTATTAGCGATACCACCGCATTGTACTTAGATAGGCTATTCGCAGAGATTTTCCTGTGGTTCCAGGACTAGGGCTATCATGTGTCATCGTCAGCAAACCGCGGACACTCAAAAAGCACGTGGTCCTCAGTGATATTACTACTGGTAATCTTGTGTTACGCTGACATTAATATTAAACATAAATATTCTTATCCGGTATCCGGTTTCAATTCGCAGGACTTCCGTGTAGTGAGGAAAACAATTCACAATACATTAATTAATCTCATTCGCATACAACGGGTTTGAACAGTAGGCTTACCATGTGCAAGTTTCGGTTTCAACGTAAACCCCAATCCATCAACCTATCATCGACACCGCATTTTTCGCGATGTTGAAACATAGCAGGCCAATCATAGTTTACAATCTATTTTCTGACGCTTCTGGTTTACAAATCCGTTGTTTTCCAAACCCATAAGTGAATATAGAAATTATCTGTTGTTGCATGTCGCGCGGTATCGTGTGCTTTTACGCGGTTTTTTTTTTTTTTATTTTGATACTATTTTTATGTTGCATAAACAAGCAATTAGCAAAACAAGAACACAAACATAGGCCCGCGTGCTGTCGGTATGCATTCCGGTTCCGTGCCTGATACCGTGCAGGTTGCTGTTCGCATCAGACCTCTGTCATCGCAGGAGCTAGCCAGCGGGCACCATAACGTGATCGTTCAGCCGAACCCTGCCGAACCGCGGCTACTTGCACGAGGTACGGAAGAGTTTACGTTTACCGAAGTTTTCGGCCCGACGGTGTCACAGGCAGAAGTGTATGATCGATCGGTACGGAGGATCGTACTTAAGCTGCTCCAAGGTTTCAACGTGTCCATATTGGCGTATGGGCAGACGGGTTCGGGCAAAACGTATACGATCGGAACCTCGTTTGATGGGCGGATAACGAACCACAGCGGAATATTGCCCCGTGCCCTGCTGGATATCTTTGATGCGGTGAATGCACCTCAGGATGGTGAAAGTGTCAGCGCGAGTTACCGCGTGTTCTGTTCTTTTATGGAGTTGTATCAGGAGCACGTGTACGATCTGCTTTCTCACCGGAATCGATACGAGCGGCTGTTGGGCATCAGAGAAGATGCGGAAGGTGTGATCGTACCGGGACTAACGGAGCTGGCCGTTTCGAGTGCAGAGGAAACCTTTGGGTGGCTAATGCATGGAGCGAACAGCCGTGCTACGGCCCCTACCCGAATGAACAAGGAATCCAACCGAAGCCACACGATATTCACAATCATTATTCGTTCACGGCGCAAAGCGAACGCAGCGAATGGTGAACACGTGATGATATCGAAGCTCCATTTTGTCGATTTGGCTGGGTCAGAACGGGCAAAGAAATCACGGGCCAGTGGGGATCGGTTACGGGAAAGCATCCAAATTAACAAGGGTTTGCTGGCGCTCGGGAACGTCATTTCGGCGTTAGCATCTTCCAGTGGAATGTCACCATCAAAATCAGCCCGCAGCACGTTCGTGTCGTACCGTGATTCGAAGCTAACGCGTCTGCTTCAAAACTCACTCGGTGGAAATTCGATCACGCTGATGCTGGCCTGTGTATCGCCCGCAGATTATAACATCGAGGAAACCATAAGTACTTTGCGGTACGCTGACAGAGCTCTATCGATTCGCAACAAGCCGGCCAGAACACCTCCAGTACCGACGAGCCATTCGAGCAGTGTGGCTGAGCTAGAACGACTGTCTAAAACGGTCTCTGAGCTGCGTACCGAAAACGACCAACTAAGACGACGGATTGCCGCTGAACTGAAGCCAGCGATCGAGGCCGGTTTGGCTGGTGGGAAGAACGGTACCGGGAGACATCTTGCCACCCAGAATCGTTTACTGCACGGTCAACTACAGTCATCGATCGAAGAATCGACCCGGAACGAGCTACGGGCGTCCATCGCCGAGAATGCGCTAGGTCGGTTGGAACCGCTAGTGCTGCACGAATTGCGCACGGAGTATGATGAGCTTACGGGTACGGCAATGGCGCCACTGTCCGGCGACGAGCTGAGGGCTAAATGTGAAGAAATACTTCTACGCTACCGAACAGAGTACGAAGCGCTCAGGCAGCGACCGACGGCGCAGCATAGATCGACCCTAGATTAGTGCACATAAGCACATAGTCCCTTAAGTTTTAACTAAACCCCGCGAAGCGAATGGTGCTTTCGTTTTCTGTAGTCACTTTATTCCTTTTCCGTCGTCGTCTGGTTGGTTCATTTTAGCTACAAATAAATTTAAATTACGTACAGTCACTCACTCACTCACTCACTAGCTGCGCTTACTCTTAAATAAACCGATTCTGTTACTCTACCTCCTTCTTAAGCAGCTTGGAAAATGAGGACGATAATTACAAATGAAATGAAAGATATGTTTGACCCGATCCTCAAACATTACCTATTAGTTGTTACTGTGTGTGTGTTTGTTTCCTTCCTTTACGGCAAGTTTACAGTACTGTATGCTCTAATTCAAATGGCCTCTGTTCGGCCATTTTGCTGACGCTACTAAGTATGTGTGCTTGGGAGCCGCACCAGTATGCGTGGGCTCTGCGCACATTTTAGTTACATTTGTTTGACTAGACGTGTTAACTTACGATTTGTTGAGTTGAGTTAAGTTTCCTCTTTTACGCGATCCGTTCTCTATTCTTGTTTCTTTTTCTATATGTTCTAAAATTACTTTTCTTTCCATTGCGCTTGGTTCTAGAAATGAATGAAACCTGACGGAATAAATAAATAAGTTGTTAACCACTGAGCCACTCTTTCTCGCGAAATCTGTAAAAGAAATTAAATGCTAATACCGCCGCTTTAAACTAAGCAGCACCGTTAGAGTGCACTAACAGTAAAGGGTTACGGTTACTTGCATTAAGACATTAATACTCACTTTCGTTTGCCGTGTTGATCATTTTGAATAACGCACGTAATAAAATTATCTTATAATACCTTCCCCCCAACGATAACTCAGCGTCTTCATCCTAATGTTGGCCGGTGGCCAAAATTCCTCTACCATTTGAACACACACACACCCTTAACACTCCAAACCCGGCTGCACTTAACTTAATTCAATCGTTGCTAGTGCAAATGCAATTAAAATTGTAATGATGAACCGCAAATCTGTTCAATTGCTGCTCTGCTGCTACAGATACAGATGCTACTGATTACACACAATTCAAATGTCTCTGCACAATTGAAAATGTAACAATTTAAAAAGTATAGTTATCAGCAGAACGATCCAGAAGCGATAGAGAGTGCAGATCAAAAGCGTAAACTTTCATTAACAGTAAAGCGCGAAACATTAAGGCAAAAGGAAAGCTTTCCAAAGGCTTTTCTGTTACATTCAATAAATTACTCATATGTTGAGCTTCCTACGTGAATAAAGCATTATCTTCTTACCTACGCCGTTCATGCTTCGCCTAGTCTTATTATCAATCCAACTTTCACAACAGTTTGTTTTAGCTTTCCTTGCAACAGTGGGCTTGTTTTCCATGTTCTTTCCATTATTACAACGGTGTTTACAGTAGGATAGTCTTACCTTGAATTATCTGGCTATGAATCTGCTTAAAATAGTCGCAACAAAAACTATCTTCAATCTAAAGCGCCCTCAAAAACCGATAGAAAACTGAACCCATTAGGCAATAGTTAGCAAAAGTCCTTTCTATGTACCAATCAATCTTGAAATCAAAAGTGCGCTAAAACGTACACTATTATCAGTATCAAAGTGTTCGGTTACTGTTACAGACAGTTTACAGAATAAAAAAGTCATTTTTAAGCTGCTGATCAATTTCTCCATCCTTTTGCGCCCTTTGAGAGCATACTGTAGGAAGTTACACTCATTTCTCCCATTACACTCCCTTCCGTTAACTGTTATTTTGCTTCTGTTTTGTTATTCAAGTCCGAAAACGGTTGAATCGAAAAGCTTACAATTACCAAAAATTAAAAACATACTAATAAAACTCCTCATCACACACGCACACACACACAATTAACTGTTAACAGTTTCCGTGAGTATGTGTTGCAGCCATCTCTCTCTCTCTCTCTGGCTGCTGCTTATTTGCTAACTGAGCTAACATTGTTAGTGTTTGTTTTTTGTTTTTTGATTATGACACAACCATTTACCACTGTTTTGTATTTTTATATTGTTTCTTCAACTTTCTACCCCACCGTATGGTGTACATTTAGGCAATGTTTGCATAAATTATGAGCATACGTTCATCGACGGTTGCGATGCATACAAATCAAATGTGTGTTCTGTTGCACTATCGCATCGCTAAAAAGCTATCGACCGAAAGTATTAGAACAGCCAATCATGCCAATCTACTGTACACATAATGCGCGTTAAATATTTAGGCCAAACCAACAGCTGCATCATCACCCTAGCATATGACACACGGTCATACGCTTAAAAAGCGTCAAACGTGCATGGATGGATGAGCGCAGCAAACGTAGACCATTCCACCGGTCGGCGTCCGCCACATTATTACGCCTGGGGCCTTATTACATATTTAAAACATTACCATATTGTCGATTAGTTGGAATCGGTTTCAACGCACAATAATATCTACACATTTAGCGATCTTTTGAGTTTTTGATTTCGCTTGTACCTTGCTAGCCGTCAGTATCGCGCGTTACGGATGCTCACGTGTTCCATTTTAAAATACGGTCTCATTGGCTCGCAGGTAAAACCTCGCCAAACATTAATATTCCCTGCCCTAATAAATAGCACTGTTTGCAACAATTTCACTTAAGTTCTAGCGCATTTTAGCATACCAATTGTCTAACACTACTGCTTCCTTCCTTCAGGAACGTACAATTTTCAATTCCTCGGCATCTCACCAGCTTTTGGTGGACTTTTCCATCCTGTTGGCAGTATGGTAATATGGTTGCACCGTGTTTGTGTTTCTTTGCGTCCCTTGCTCACCCGCGCACGCTGCTACTCGCAGGCCAGCTTACCGTCGAAGCTGGACAGTGCGATGGCAAATGCTTGAAAGGCGCACAGTGGATACCGAAAGTCCATGGTAAAGATGTCATCTGCCGTACGGCCGAACTGCATCACGATGTACTCCGGGTCGGAATCGTGCACCAGCTGAAAGTTCTTGACCGATGCTTGCGTGACGCGACCGTGAAAATTTAGCACGTACGATTGCGTTTCATCGTTCCAGATGGGCGTCTTGTTGTGCAGTTCAACGACATTGTCCATGTTCTAGAATGGAGAGGGTGTGACGAATGAAAGAAAGGGTAGAAATGCGTTAGTAACAGGCACACACAACACAATCGATAAGCGGCATTGTGGTGGGATGCCCAGGTACCCATAATGGAGGTTTTCGCTTTTGGCTAGGCAAATAACTGACCGGCGATTATCGGTCCACTTTCGGTCCCAAGAGAAACCGCTTTCATAAACACACGCACACACAGGGGATATATTAAGCTCGGTTTAAAATATGGTCACGAAGTACTTGGTACACGTGGTACACAGAGAAAGAGAGAGAGAGAGAGCTATTAAGGGCACACTCCCAGCAGACATCCTTGGCAGAGGTCGTCCGACGGTAGTAGCCATGGGCCACTATTGCCAGTTCGTGGAATTCATTAGCGTCATGCACGAGACGGGAGCCGCAGGGAGGAACCTGTGATGGGGGAATTGGAAGAACGGTAGTACACACTATTACCAAATGGGTGCCCCTTTTTAATGATGTAGCTATCCCTGTCTATCCTTCAATGTTTTTATCGATCAAAAACTAACGCCAACAATTGCTGACAAATCATGTGCAAGCAGGTGTAAGTGATATAAGATGGGTTTCTAGTAAAATTGATACTATTTCGGTGCATTAGGGTTGTGAGATTCACATGATTGTAATACAATTGAAATTAAATTAATTATGAAATGTTTAAAACATATTTTTCCTGGTCGAAAAAAGATTTTTGCCTGCCTTGACATGATTTTACCAATGGCTGAGCTGTGTAGTTAATCCTTCCGAGTGAAAAACCGGCGCCATTATCATCTCAGTCATTGGACCGTGCTTGACACATTTGTTTTGTCGTTTGTAGCGATTTTTGTTATGTTAAATAAGAGGTAACAAATGTATAAATCAATTTATAAAATGTTTTATATCTTTTTGAAGATTGAAAATGAGGATTTATCCCGGTGTTTGACAACTTACCACCACGAACATATCGTCTACATTCAACTGCCACCACGAATTTGTCACACGCTTGGTATTATGGTAGTCAGTTGTACCCATGAAATCGGAGGATCATCTAAACGCCAACGGCAACATGGATACTTTACTCTACCCACCACAATCGCACACCCTTAAGGCTTATGATTAACAGCGTCCCAAACAAAAGCACTTGTGTGTACGTATCGATCCCGACAACCGACAGTAGCTTAAATTTTCGTGTACTTCGTGATTGAACGTGGCAGAAAGAAAGCTCTGCGGAACGAGAGAAGATGAACCGTCGCACCGCAACAGCGATAGTCAACGATAAAACTGGTAGCGACAGGCACACCAAACGATTGGCCTGGGTCTGGCACTGGAAACACTGCTGGAAAGGATGCTGCAACCCTTGCAGTCCCCGTGTCTCTCGCTCAACCTTTGCTAGCACTACCTGTGGATGATGCTGTGCGTATGTTTTGCTGGAGGTGAAAGCACCAGTAGCAACAGCACAAAACTTTTACGACAAGCTTGTTACAGTTAACTGGTGAACGTATAGCAGTGCTAAAAACATAGCAGATATATAATGATGAAACCGGAGCTCTAGCGTAACACAATTATCTCTTTTCTGTTCGGAAAATCCGGTAAACATCATGTACAAAGCGTTAGCATTACATTCAACGACGGCACTGTTATTTGAGCAGAATTATTTGTGAAAGATAGAAAAAACACTTATTAAATGTGTTTCACTAAAGTGTTTCTACAAATATTCTTCCTTGCACAATCAATTTTGTCGACTAGTGTAGTTACTAGATTTCAGCTTAATTGATACAAGTGTGTGAAATTTGCACCCTACTGACGTACACCACCATAAACCTTTGCAGCTTTGCGACGCCTTAAAGCAGCAAAACAAATCAAATGTCAAATAGAATTTCTGAACAATAAAATCACTCTCCCTTGACAATGTATCGGTTTCTACTCCATCGCAAGGATGCGGCACACGGTTCTTACCTTCGACTTCCAACAGTCTAGAAGACCCTGCTGCCCATCGACCGAGCTTATCTGCACCCGCTGATCGTCCTCAGTCATCCCGGGCAGGAGTACCGTCATGTTGCGCGGTCCTTTAAAGCCCAGTATGTTGGTGTCCTGTTTCGCACGGTGTATGTGATGGAAGAAAACAAAAAGGGACACTTAATTCAATTTACTGCTACTGATTGTGATCTCCATGACGCTTAACACCCTCGGCAAACTAAAGGAGATTGTGCTGTGCTGTTCATAGCACGTGTGGTTGTATTATTTATTTAAGCGCCTGTTTGCAGGCAATTCTGGCAAAGTTGAAGTTTTAATGTTAGCCAAGAGACATGGCAGCGTTTTGTAAAGTATTTAAAGTATTTGTTAAGTATTTAAATTTCTTTCTTACATAGATTACGACGGCCAGATCGAGGCGAGGTGTAGCCGCATCATTCTTGGTACCGCTGTCATAGACGAAGAATGTCGTGCCAAACACGTTCGAGCGCAGTTTCCCCACGAAACCGTCCGCCTGCCGGGAGAGGTCTGTCGGATCACAGCTGATGATGTAGTTGGACGTTTTACTTTTCTTCCGTTTGCGTCCTGCGAAGGGCAAAGAAATTCGATTAACGTGATACATCATTTTTGTGCCGGCGTTGGCTGATGGTTGTGTGGTTGGTATATGTTAGACCGTTGTAATAATCAATTTAGTCTGCGTTGTTAGACGTGTTTAAAAGGAAAGTATATTCACAAAACCCACTGCTATATATTTTTACACCGTTTATATTGCTTCAATACATTTTACAGCGAACTTACCCGCTAGACAGAACACCTTCTTGCCGTAGTCTCGCTCAAGGTGCAAATAGTAGATGGGAAATAGGCCTCGATCCATGCCTTTTCGGTCACGCGTTATTCGACACTTGTACAGGACACCCTGAGCGGCCGGTTGCGTGACCCATTGCTCGATCGGACCGATAACGTCACCCTCCGTATCGGGCGCACCGCCTCCACCACCGCTCGGTGGTGTTCCGGAGCCTTCGTTGGACTTCACGTTGCCACTGCTGTTGTTGGTATGGTGGTGATTGTTGTTGTTGAGCGCGGGTGATATGGGGGCTGAATGGGATAGTAGCTGGTCGGCCGTTGGACGATCATAGAGGATGGCACCACCGCTACCACCGTTGGCAGGAGATTTTGTCGAGGTGGACAGTGGCAGAACGTCGACCGGTGTGCTCTCCTCGTCCTCGCTGTCCTGGGATGAGGGTGTTAGCTTTTCCATGGTTGCTGTAAGTGAGTCATTGGTTTTAGAATGTTTACATGTTACTATTCAAACTTCAAACATCGTCTACATTTGTAGACTATGAAGTGTAATTAAATAAAATTCAATATAGATTCAATATCGCGTTTAAAAAACATCGATTTTGTTTAAACGATACTCACAGTCGCTGTAGGGTGACGTTGGGGTTGTCGCGATCGAGGCCGCCGTTATATTGGAACCGGTCGTACCAACTGCCGCCGATGGCATTGGGCCTACAGGTGAGGTGGGCATGATCTGATCCGGATTATTTGGCGACATCATGAACTGCATTGGACCGTCGTATGCGTGCACCTCGCGTCCGTTCCGATTGATGCCCGACATTGGCCGGACAAGCTGTAGATCGCTTGCCTGCACCATGCCTGGTGTAGCTCGCTTTTGTCGTATGTAAGCCTCCATTAGTTGTCGCTGTGATGAAAAGACACAAAACAGGGTAACAATTACTCTAAAGCAAACACTCACTCATTAATGGTTATTAATAACTTTAAAGTTATCACCACATTCTGATGTATCGTTATCGTTTCTCGTTTAAATTTGGGGTTCCTCGAATGCCGTAATTTGCCCGGTTAAGCTAAACACACAAACACCTCACGCGAATATTTGCATGCTAATACTGGTGCTCTCACCAGAATCAATAAGTGCTAAGCAAATTAACACCTAATCTCGTCGCTGACTGGCAACAGACCATAATGGTGGTAAGCACATTTGCATTGGAAACAAGCCCGTTATGGGAACTACACACCAATGCGGATTAAAATCTACACACCTCGACGATTGTTGTGGCACACAAACAGCAAGCTTTGTTGCTGCATTTATAGGAAAACTAGCAATTAGCACAACAAACATTACGCTAGAGAGCTAAATAAAGACCATCCTGGTTGGGATGGGCACCGATGGAACGTAACGTACGGATCATAAAAGTGGGTGCATCATTGCTCGGTGCTATGGTTCACTGCATTCCATTTGTGCTGCGGGTTGAATGTGCAAAAAAAAAAACTCCAATGGAAAAATCGCTATAGCGCTATATTGACCTAGAAAGGTGAGTGTCAATTGAGATTTGTGTAACGAACCGTATAACAGCAGTGCTAACAATACTGGTTTAAAAGTACGCAGAACGAAAACAGAACACCATTCCAGTTGATAATGCATTGTACCCATCTTTGTACGTAGCGGCAAAGTGAAACAAAATTAAAGTTATGGAAAAGTGCTCCACAAGGAATCAAGAATTGTATAGAACCTTAAAAGTTAAATATATCGGTTTCCGTATTACTAAAATTATTTCCTATATTTTCGCTTTTACTTTAGTGATTCGTGACACTTTAAAAGGTTTGACTTCCATTGTCAGCACGACTCGAAGAATACTCTGATTAATAAAAAGAATTGCCTGTAACTTCAACCCTCCCTAGCATATTGAGGAGCTCGCTTGTTAAGTTTAGGATATTGTTCAATAATTTGGTCTCCCATATCTACCAGGTCTTAGTCATAACCGATTACGAGTGCATGATTCATGTTTTACTTCGTAGTTATGGTAGGAATAATAATCCGTTATTGCATGTGTTATTCTTCGTGGTATTTGTTCTAATTTCATCTCTCGATAACCCACTCCTTGACTTCTTTCCTTTACCGTACCTGTTAATGGTTAAATTATTTTTTTAACCTAGTTAATAACTCATCTCCGTTACGTCAACTCTACTAATACTGACTTTAAACCAAATTTCGATTCTACTCCATTTATGATTATCGATAATTTAATCGGATAATGGTTTACCAATACGTTAAACATGCACAGTGGTACCTATTGTTGTGTTTCTATTCTCCCTAACAAAAAGCATCTATGACAAGAGGAAATATTCCTTTACTAGCCAGATAGAACGCTGCATTGGAGATGCATTCATGCAGGTACGAGTACTTTTGCATTCACTATGGTTCATTCATAGAACCATATTCACAGTTATTCATTTTACATTATGCTTGAAAAGGAAAATCTAGTTGAAAATTTTAATTAATAATATGAGATAATATTAAACGGCGCTCTAACCTGATGCAACATTTTTTAATTTAATTTTTGTTTAGAAATGACAATGCAAACTTGTTCACTGTCCCATAGTCACAGTTCATTTTAAACACCGTCCTCGTGGAGTGTCTATTTATGTAAGAAGCATCGCAGTATGCTTGGGACAAGCTACCGGCATGATTAATAGAACGACCTAACGGTACGCTCGAGGCTCATTTGCACATCCTGGCACCATGGCTGCATATCCATACTTTCATCTTTCATCTTTAGAAGCCTTTAAGCCGCACCGAGGAAGAGCCACCATCGTAGTGTGAAGCTTGTAGCATCAACCATTCAAGCTCACTACTATTTTTTTAACACTATCTCTCTCTCATTCGCACATGCCAAGATGACCTGACAAACGACCATTCAAGCCTTCAACAGACAGAACCAACGTCGGTTGGTGCAATGTGGCCGTGAAAAGCCACGCGAAAAAGGCTCGTCTAACCGTAAATTGGAAGAGCAGGGCTCATCGTGACGTCCTTCCGGCTCCTAGCATTGTTCCCACGAACACCTACACACCTACACACCTACACACACACACGCACACCTTGGCTTTGTGGCTTTCGATTGTGTTTGTTTTGGCGTGTGCGACTGTTGAAAGTTTTCCTCTTTCGGTTTCCGTCCACTGTTTCGCCACGCTTTATACTGCCCTGGATGAGTTTAACGAGGCCATGAGTTGGTGTCGTAAGTGCACGTTCCTCTGACAAGGGTACGAGATGTGTGAGTGTGAATATTGCCTAGTGCATACCGATTCATCCTTATTGTAGTGTTCTTTATGAATAAAAAAAATGCTTGGTGTGATACTAGGCAGCTCGGGAAAATTTGCTACTCAGAGCTTTACGGAAAATCTAGTTGAAAATTTTAATTAATAATATGAGACGCTCTAACTTGATGCAACATTTTTTTAATTAAATTTTTGTTTAGAAATGACAATGCAAACTTGTTCACTGTCCCATAGTCACAGTTCATTTTAAACACCGTCCTCGTGGAGTGTCTATTTATGTAAGAAGCATCGCAGTATGCTTGGGACAAGCTACCGGCATGATTAATAGAACGACCTAACGGTACGCTCGAGGCTCATTTGCACATCCTGGCACCATGGCTGCATATCCATACTTTCATCTTTCATCTTTAGAAGCCTTTAAGCCGCACCGAGGAAGAGCCACCATCGTAGTGTGAAGCTTGTAGCATCAACCATTCAAGCTCACTACTATTTTTTTAACACTATCTCTCTCTCATTCGCACATGCCAAGATGACCTGACAAACGACCATTCAAGCCTTCAACAGACAGAACCAACGTCGGTTGGTGCAATGTGGCCGTGAAAAGCCACGCGAAAAAGGCTCGTCTAACCGTAAATTGGAAGAGCAGGGCTCATCGTGACGTCCTTCCGGCTCCTAGCATTGTTCCCACGAACACCTACACACCTACACACCTACACACACACACGCACACCTTGGCTTTGTGGCTTTCGATTGTGTTTGTTTTGGCGTGTGCGACTGTTGAAAGTTTTCCTCTTTCGGTTTCCGTCCACTGTTTCGCCACGCTTTATACTGCCCTGGATGAGTTTAACGAGGCCATGAGTTGGTGTCGTAAGTGCACGTTCCTCTGACAAGGGTACGAGATGTGTGAGTGTGAATATTGCCTAGTGCATACCGATTCATCCTTATTGTAGTGTTCTTTATGAATAAAAAAAATGCTTGGTGTGATACTAGGCAGCTCGGGAAAATTTGCTACTCAGAGCTTTACGAACGGAATGCTCACAAGGAAGAGAAAAAAGACAAAAGGAAAAGACTACAAAATAAAAGTGTTATACGAAATATATTGTAACAATTTATATCAAATTTTATTCAAGGATGATGATATATTTACTAAGCAACTAACACTACAAATTTAAAAATATGTTGAAATTCTTTTACATAAAGATCCTAAATCAAAACGTACTAAAGCAAGGTTCAATTAGCCTAAATTGTACGTGGGAACCTTAATTGCAAACGTTGACGTTGCAAAATTACAGCCAACTTCCGTGCACTTATTTTACCCACGATTGCTGCAGCTTCAACAGCCTCTCTAGGATGCATTTCATCCTTCCGACCGTACCCAGAGCTTAAATAAACTTTTCCCATTCACAAAAGTGCACTCGTTCTGTGCTTCCGTGTTTTTCACCGCTCCGAGTGATCTTGATAAATGTGTAGCACCCACCGGCTACCCACACACACACACAAAGCGTGGACAAAGAGCTGAGAAAAAGGAAAACGAACAAACAGAAATAGAAATGAAAGCAAACTATAGTTGTACCGGGGACATGCAATTACTGCCATGCAAAAATTTTAATATCCGCTTCGAACTGCTACATACTTGCACGCTGCAGAAATGCACCGTCCACACAGTGCTGTGCCGTTGAACACACATACACACGTGCGCATACAAGGAATTGTTCGATGCAGCGGTAACCGGCGACGCAAACATCCCTTTTTTCGTGTTTTCTTTTTTACTTTGTTTAGTTGTTTTTTTTTCCTTTTAAATCGTCTACACTTCTGCACTTCACGGTGTTGATTTTTGCAGCCAATCTTGCACTGTTCTGTCCCACGGTTGGGAACGATGCGGAAACGTTTAATGTACGGTAAGGCACATTGCCTCACATTCGCTTCCGGCGGATGTAACCGGCACTGGTGTTTGGTTGTTTGGCTTTTTTCTTGCTCCCTTGCCTAACGGCAATGTCAACAACTGATTCCGTTTGCTTTGATTTTTTATTCAACAGAATGTTTACACTGTAACATCGCTAACACAATGTTGCAGAACGGTTTTGTCGCGTCAAGATAAAATGAATGAAAATAACAGTAAACAGTAAGGCAAAGCTTGAACCCACACATCGATGGAGACGCCCGGTACTTTACAGTGAAATCTCTCCTCCGAGAGAGAGAGAGAGTAAGAGAGATCTATATGCTATTCAGCTTCAAAGGTAGACATTTATGTTGCTTTAATTCCATTTATCTACCCACTTTGGCTGGACGCAAACTAGAGCCAACCCACTCGCCAATTGTACCACACTGCTCGAAAGAGCTCGAAAGGGTCAGTCGAGGTTAATCGTAATGTTGCGTTTACGGGAATCGTTAAGCTAGGGGCGAAGCGGGATAGCAACACGACAACCTCCAAAAATACGCCTCCAAAAACACTAAGCAGCAGCAGCAAGACGAACATTGTTAAGCTAAACATGCAAATGAGATTAGCAGGACGGATGGTTGACCGGCTTTGCCGGGTAATAGAAAAGCGCTGATCGTCGCAATTTGTGGACTCTGCTGGGGAATCGATTCAGGCCCTAATCTAGCACACGGACGGTGATTTGTGCGACGCACTGCTAAGCTGCCGTTCGTCTTTCATTAGCGCGGATCATATTGGTTTTGACGAGTGTTTTAGAAGAATTACAATCGGCGGTATAATAAACGAAGCATTTGCGCCTTTGTAGTCTGTTTGACGCAGTATGACTAATTAACACTGAAACTAGTTGGTGTTTAAGCATTTGTGAGAAATTGCATAGGTTACAGGACTTGATTATATTTACTTAGTTAGTAAACCGATAACATTTTCTTGAAGACATCGGAATACAAAATATTCATACACAGAATCATATTTTATCAGGAATTTATATGGCGTGGCCATTCTACCATGAATAATATGTATGTAGTACTATTTACGGTAAGGATTGTTTAACCTGCTGCAAGAGTACTCAATATCGCTCACGGTCAAGCACCATCGTCTGCCAGAATCCAACATCCCGGCCTTGCTTGTGGATGCGTCAACACAATCACTCCATCTTCTGTAAGGCCTCCTGTTTTCATATGGATTAAACATACTTTACAGGCTGCCTGGGTGCCTATTGGTAGCATATTGGTCGTCTGGTGCTATTCTCATGACATGTACATACCATCGTCATCTGACGAATAAAATTCGCAGTACAATGGTGAGATGACAGAATAACTCAGATAGTCTTTGAAATGTCTTCTTCATTGTCCTTCCATACACACACACATATATGTATATGGTGAACAAAACATCTGCTTAAAATTTAATATCTTCTTCTTCTTCCTTGGCACTACAACCTCGTGAGGTCTTGGCCTGCTATTGCTAGCTCTCTGTGACTTAGATTTTACCTGTAGCTGGATAGTCAGTCCTGCGTACGGGGGGGCGGCCCGCCGGGATTCAAACCCCGGTGCTGCCTTGTGAAGACCGGCGCCGCTATCGAATACAGCACCGGGCCGCCCCAAATTTAATATAACAACTTTTAAAATACACGACCGAATAATTATCAAACATAAATTCAACGAATAATTGCTAACTTGATACAACATGTTATAATATAAAATTTTTGGTTTACACTTTAAAGGAAAAAAAAAACCTCATAAACTTCTGTCATATCAGACTTGCATGACAGCCATCAGTAACCGGTAATAACGTCTATACGCTGTATAATTTTCTGTATGGAAAGAACCATTGTCCTCCTTAGTCATGCAATATCCGTACGTTACTCGTATCAAAAACACAGATAGTTAATATAACGCTAATGTAGGAATAAATATGTTGAACGAAAGCTTTAAACCCCCAATGACAGCTTATCGAACGATGATGCCACATTCAGTTCCTGGTAGATCCTTAGAGCACCACAGCTGTATTTGCCACCATTCGACACACACCCACAAACCTTACTTCTAGCCCTTCGATAAGCTGTGGCATGATTTATATTCCGCTCTATGATACCTCCACGGGACGCACGAACATGTCGCTCCTTTTCTATCTGTCGACGACTCTCTTTTCCTCCCATCACAAACCATTATTTACACACACACACGCTCCCCGTCCGCAGCGTCAATCGATCGAGCCCCCCGAAGATACTGCGCTACACTCATACCACCCAACCTGGCAGCTAGCGGCCGCAATCAAACACTTTCCAACCAGCCAATGAAACCCATCCCCACTGCGGTCGCAGATAGGAATAGCTGTGTCCCGCTTTGCTCCCTAAGGATTCGGATCCTACATTGGGGACGCCACGAGTTAGTTTCCTGTTGTGTTGTGTACGAGCTGCTTGCGATGGTAACGAGCGTCATGATCACGTACCACTAGCAGCAGGCTAGGGATAAATCACGTTTATAGCGGCGACTGGATTATGTGCCGCAGGAACAGTGCCGTGCCACGGGAACTTTTAGCGACATAAATGGAAGGCAAAATAAGTACCTTTTTTTCTAGATGGATTGCATAAATGGAAACACATTTCAATTAATGTTCTCTTGATGAATGATTGGTTTTTACAACATTTGATTAGTTGAGTGTGTGTGTGCCGTTGTGTGAAAATGTACCTACCTGTACCTGTGTTTTATATATTTTTTAAGGATATTTAAATTCTGGCAAAAACTGGAAACGAATATCAGCAGCGATCTTTTGATGTTTTTCGCGAAAATCTAGAATCTTCCTCTTTATCTTTGACACTACGATCTCTAGAGGCTTTGGCTTGTCATTTCTGGCTTCCTTATATACCGGTAGCTGATCAAGCTATCGATCTGGACTGGATACAATATCCGGTCTAGACGAGTGAAGTCCGACACCACTATCACCGGACCGTCCGTAGAAGAAGAAGGACATATTTTTTTAAATACATCTAAAATAAGAAAATCAATTTCATTTTGTCATGCCTAGCATGTTGATATTCCGATTATTTTAAGCAAATCTTTTAGAAATGCCTAACCGAATGATTCCCACTTCTAAAGCAAGCTCATCTTGAACTTAGGATGGATACTTGTCAAGCAATGTCGACCTTTCAGTGTCTTTGAAGTGAAGTTTCTTTGCTATGGAAACACTCTCAACACTCTCTTGAAGCTACATAACCGTAAACATTTAATTGTTGATGGGCTTAAGCTGCCCCGGTGACCGGTTTTAAAAATCCTCCTGCAAATTAAGATTTCTCCCGCACAACATCAGCCATATTGAAGCAATAGAATAGAAGTATAAAATGCAATAAGTAATTAACAAATAATGATTATAATGAATGTGTCAATACAGTTTGATCTCCATACACACGAACTTGATTTATGGCATCTTGATAAAGTCCATATCGAACGCCAATTTTTGCTTGCACATTCAATATTATCATTTTTTGCTCCCCCATGTGTTGAATGATAAACCGCTCTACGAGCTGTACGATGACTTTATAAGTAAGTAAGTGAGTAATCAATTTTAAAACGGCCGGTTATTGGTTTAGGACATATTAGTGCTTAAACAGATTAAAGAATCTTCAATCTTTTACACCGATTTATGGAACAGATTAAGAAAAGAACAGATTTAAGGCGTTAAGGACCTCACAAAATAACGATTACTTCAATGGAGTTTGATTTTAATTAAATTAAATGAGAATTCTTCTTCTTCTTTCTTGGCCTAACGACCTCTTAGGTCATGCCTGCCATTTGTGGCTTACTAGACTTATTGTTACCGCATAGTTGGATAGTCAGTCCTCGCTATGGGGGAACGACCCAGATGAGACTTGAACTCCGGTCCTGCCTTGTGAAGATCGGCGCCGCTGCCACATCTACCACCGGGTCGCCCCGGTGAATTATTAACAGTATTAAACTGGGCGCACAGTCTTACTTATAACGCTCGTGAAATTTAATCTTGTCTTATCGATTCCTCCCATAGAGTTGATAAACGTACATGCATGTCTTAAACAAAAGTTAAGTACTAGAACGTACATTACGCCAAACAATGAAGAAAATTAAAGCCAAATGTGATAATAAAATGTTTCAAATTGTCATTTTGTTATTAAATAAAAATGGACTGTCCATTAAACTATTCATAAAAAGCAATTTGATGCTATTGGTTATAAGTGATTAACTTCTTTTACGATGAATGTACACGTATTCTTTTAGGTAACGCATGCTGTAAAGCTCTCAAAAACGATCCAACTGGTTAAAAACAACCACCAATACGCAGCAAATATTGCAGAACATTAATCGCACAAATGTACATCGTACCACGCTTCCCAAGCAATCATAATTAATGTGACATTTGCCAAGACTCGAACGAAAGGTGCTAAAAGCTTGGTCATTTGTACGAACGAATGCTAAGCGTGACCGTTCGGCAGTATGAAGTGAAGATAAAAAAGCTAACGGGGTGTTATGCAGCACATTAGAACAACTTACGGCGAACACCTTCAGGCGGCGTCTCATTTAACCTGCGACACCACTTGATGGCTGAATGTACGTTTTCAACCTTACTGGGCAAGCTCTCCCGGCACCCGAAGAAGTGTCACGTCATCTTCCCACCGTTTGGTATCACACAAACAACATTCAAACGCGTGTCACAACCGTAACAAACACGGCTGAAGGGCGTCCTTCAGTGGTGCTCTGCTTAAGCATCTTCTGAACGTCCGCCGAAGGGGCTCTACATTCGTGCAAAAACGAACCGCAAATAGCACGTTCAAGTGTCATCTCTTACTGACGGTGACGCGTTTCTCCGGGTTCCATTACCAGCAAAGGATACAGGTGTGGGGAAAAAAATACACAGATTTGCATCACTACAATACGATCTGGTGTATGGGAAGCGGTGGGCAAAAAAGAAGACATTTGAGCTGTAATTAAATTTTACCTTCCGTAGCACAAACCCACCCACACAGACACTTTCGAATGCACGAAAACTGTCAACTTACCACGTTAAGGAACCATCAGCATCCAGTGTGACAGACACTTACGTAATTCACCAACCTGGATGCTTGTGCTGGCTGATTGGCCGTTGAAGGTGAAAGCCAAAATCTTCCTCCGATTCCAGAGAGCGAAGAACGAACCGGGAAAACCGTGCGTTACGATCTTCACCCATCCCGCTTCACCTTCGTGAATTAATAATTTCAATTTATTTCGATTCGTACTCGCCTGACTGCACTTCTCGTCTAGGTGGCTCTGCTATCGGTGTTACTCTCTATTACGGAACCCCATTTTGATTGGCCCTTTGTACTTGCTTTTGGCACACCTTCGCACTTCGGCTAACACGGGCCGGGCCGGGTAGGTTCAGGTCGTTCGGGTGAATAGGGAAGTGTTCAAACGGAACACAAAACTACACCTTCGAAGAAGGAAACAGAACGCAAAAACAAAAACAAAAAGCAAAAACCGCGTACATGAGTGTGTAGATGTGTATGAAGGACGTCGTTTGTACTTTATCGTTTAAAAATAGGGCCAATAAATGTTGGGAAGGTCGTCCCCGTTGTCGTCATCGCGTCGTATGAGGGTGAACATTATGAATATTTTACGCAATGCCAGCCACGCCGCACCGAGTGGCACGATGTCTTGGAGGAGCTTTACCAGCCATCGGGGAAGAAGGTACACGCGTGATATGACTAAAAACGAAACGATCGAATGCGATTGCCAGCGGCAGGATAACTCCGAGGGTTTTTTTTGTTGTTGCTCTCCATTAACGCTATGACTGTTTCTGTGAGCGTTTCGTTGTGGAAATGATGGAATTATGGTTGTCTATGTTTCTTCCTAATCCTTCCGTACGATTTTTCGACTTTGCTTGGGGTAATTTTATTCCATCACGAATCAAACCAAACTTCAACGGTGATGCGTAAATGTGCTGGAAGGAAATACAATTTTGACTGGGGATCCAAGAATGTCACACTGCGTACTTCGACATCTGGCTTATTGGCAAGCAGGTAAATTTGATTTGGAACTGGCAGGTAAAACGGTACAAGCTAGAATCATACTACTGTAAGACGAAAATGCGACTTATCCTGTGAGGTATTTGGAAGATTTTAAAAGTTTACTGCACGAGGACTCTATACATGTTATGGAATAGTTCAAATATTACACTAAATTGGAAACTCCAATAACCTTTGGATGAGTATACAACTCACTTGATAAACGCGCATCTAAATTAAATGAATTATTATTCCGGAGCCGATGACGACGGTGCTTAGGCTTAGGCAAGCAATCCAATAATCAAATTAATTGCTTATGTCCAGGATCTCACCCCCACAAAACCAATGGAACCACCTGATAGTACCAACCGTACGCCACCCCATTTACTACTACGTAGTACAATTAATAAACTCCCATCTCCAATGGTTCCACACAGCCGTGGGACGAATTCCGATCGATCGGTAGGGTTCATTTTACAAACTTGTTCGTTATTTGTTTTTGCGCACTGTACAAATGCCTACCCAAATTGGCATCAGTTCTGGGAAGGTTGTATTTGAGCTTGAGGAAGGTTTGTTTTTTGTTCGTGTTGCAAGCAACAATAACTCGACATTCTTCTATGTTAAGGGTTTTTTTTTCTCCCCGAACAGGGACAACATAATCGCTTGAACACCTGACCGGTAGAAGGCAGGAGGCATCGGGCATGTAAGTAAGCGCGAGCCTCCTTGGCAGCTTTCCTTTTTCCCACACTGTGCATTAATTAAGGCTTTCCGTTACGGATCGGCTGGATTTAATAACTGCGAAGGTCAGGGGTTGTTGCCTTCGCCATTGCGTTTAATTTTTATTAACACCTTGTTTATGTAGGCGTCGGCACAACTTTCTTTGCTGCGGTGATGGGCATCGGAGGGCTCAAAAAACTGGTAATCATTTATTTTTAAATAGTTTAACTAAATCCGGATGTTTTACCGGGATGCGTGGTTTGTAGCAGTGTTTTTTTAACACTTACTAAACGAGTAAGTAAACAAAAATAACAATCAAGTTTTTGCTTAACGTACAATCAAACACACACAATACGTGCGCCTCGATTTGGATGATGTAAAGCAGCATGAACACATTACAGCCGTTACAAATAATGGCCAGAGTTTGTGTAGAATACTGACGAACCAACACAACCAGCGCACCACACCGTGATGATGACGAAAAATTTCAATTATTCACCAAGACCCCACACACCGCATCACCCATCCCCAGAGGTTTCCCAGGTGAGCTGGTTACGGAATTTACGGTTTCCATGGCCGGAAGCAAGGTTCGTTGGACCGGGCCATACCGTCTTTTCGGCATAACAATCTGTCGGCGACGAACGATCCGGGACACGAAAATAAGCGACCAACAGAAACAAAAAGCAAAGCATCACACACTCTACCGACAGGAACTGTGCGGAACGGAGAAGCCAAATATGGTCACGAAAGGATGAAGAAGCGCAAAGTTTAGGAGGAGTCCTTGATTTCTCTTCGCCTCCTCCTGTCATTTGTTTTCCGATCGTTCGGAACGCAACGCACTGAACGGTGAAAACATGCGATTGGAATTAATAATGTTGTTTTAAAGTAGCTTACGGCGGTCTTGGTGGGTTTTCTGCTGCTTTTGATGTTGAATATCATTGATTAAATGAGTTCCCGGCTGTAAGCGGTTAATTGAATGTGGTAGAGGGATAATATTCCAGTAAAAGCTCCCAACAGCACAAACCCCAACCAACCACGATTCTTTCTCGCCGCCGGTTGGTTATACTGCGACAAAAATGAAATGACACATTTGTTATGTAGATTTATTCCCTCGGGTGGCTTTGAAGACTTGGTTATGCAGATGGAGGAGGACAAGGATGCTTCGTTTGCATTGGAGGATGAACATGATTTACACGGCCGGACAGTATCGTCAACGTGTTTCATTATTCAGGCAGGGTAGTTACATTGTGCAATAATAAATTATCATTGACTTTTGCACATCCACACGCAAGCTGGAAGCAGTTCAATAAAGTTGCAGTAGTTAATTTTAATTTATTTAATTAATTTAATTAATTCCTTTTAGCTGCGCAATGCATTATCGAATTAAATTTAAACCATTCTACATTGGCTTACGATCGCTAAAGCTAGGTCTTGCAGGACGTTAGCTTCGCCTTAAAACGTTGAGTTAAAAAGGAGTTTCCCACCATATCACACATGTTCACACACATTCCATCAAATTGAGCATATTCATCATCATTTTGATTGATTTCTAATGCCTTTTTATACGGCGCACCACGACATATTTCATCAAAAAGGTATATTTTGCACAAATAAGCTGGCTGGTACGTACAAAACATGCGACACCAACAACAAAATCCTTGGAAACTTCTAGCTGTGCTCGTTAAAAGCGAACCGTCAGCATGGATTCCGTTCCAGAAACGTCCATCACTGCGCCGAATATCCCAGACGAGGTTTGGTGATATTAACATACACGCTGCGGATGAAGTTGCCACTGATTCCCGTGTATGGAAAGTAAACAACTTCTTCGTTCACTTGACGAGACAAGCTCGTTTATTGCTTCATGTACGCGCGTACGCGCCCCGTAGCAGCCGTGCCTTCATTCTTTTGGGTGTGGAAAAATTTAAGAAAAATCGTTATTATTCCGTTGCATCGTACGACGAGTGTGTCTAAAGTACCTTGCGAGGGAAGCAAAACCCAATCCCCAAATCTGTTTGCCAACCATCGCGACACCGGAATGCATAACGGTACTGTGTGTGTGTGTGTGTGTGTGTGTATGTGCAAATCGCGGTGCAACTTTGTCTAGTCAATGGACGGGAACATTCGCTTGTGCCCGCACCATCATCACGTGACCGAAAAGTGTGCTATGTGTGTGTGTGTGTGTGTGCTTTCGGTGGATTGGATCCTGGCAACAATCGGTCCCCAATTTGACTACGGGAAGTAATTGAGTGCAAGTTTGTATAGTTTCATTTTGACAGTTCATTGCAAGGCGATGGTGGAAGTAGTTTCCACGGCTTTCAAGTCATGTTTACTGTACGTGTTTGCGAGTGTTTGTGCTTATTTTTGTATCCTGCTCACAAAAGGCACCATGGAAACGCTGAAAGCAATTTCACGCTGGCTTACCAACTGTCCCCAACGCCAAGGTAACCACGAAAGTGTTGCGAAACTCCACAAGCAAGTCCACCCTCTTACAAGGATCCTACTATTCGTTCCTCTACGCGGTTGGGCAGCTGCTGCGTTCGAATCATGTGTTTGTGGGCGTTAAAGTGGTAGCAATATTAACACGTGTCCACAAAAAACATTACCTTTCCTGCCTAGGCGTTGGAAAACGTTACCGGAGCAACCGAAGGGAAAGCGAAACAGTGTCGTTAAATTTGAGACATTCTGACGAGAAATTGTTTACTGTCAGAAATATTTATTTTGTTAACTACCAAATTTCTACCAAAAGCAGTGTGAGTGGGTGCGTGAAAGGGAAGCTCAATTTTTCACGGGAAATCGGCCGGTATGGCTAATGAATTTCTAATGGGAAGGTTGATTAGATTTTGGAAAATGTAGTACACCCTCGTCGATTAAATAAAAACACGGTTGCCATGTGGTCCGCGAGGGCAACACTTTCGTTTGGTATGGTAGCTCGGTGGCAACGTAGTAGCCCGGTTTGTGTGATGGTTTCTATGGCATCAACGCTAGGAGTGGAACTTATACCTTACCCTGCCTAACTATTGTTTGTTATCATCTTGAATATTCATAATGCCTAACAACGTAAAAAAATGCACAAGAATTTTTTTAACTATAAAACAAACCGAAACTCACCAAGAAAATTGAGAACCCGTTGATAAAACTCACAAATACACATTGAAATGGAAAATTTTGACATGATGTTTGATCAATCTTGGCAATTAGATGAGAACAGGTGGATTGTTTTTTTCCCATTTGGTACTACAAAGCTGGATCTCTGGAGATCGTTTGACATTTTTGTTTTCCTGTACTTAATTTAATCATATCATAATAATCAGTCCGGTCAGATTTGATATTAACCTTTACCACTATGCCATTGGCTTACTTATTCCGTTAAAAATTTATTGCAATGAGCTAAGTTACTCACTTATCAGGCGCTACAACCGTTTCGCGATCTTGTCTTGCTGCATCAATCATCGATACCGCTCACGGTCTAGCGCCGTTGTCTACCAATACAATATCACGGCCGTTTTGGCGGATCCATCTCAGTCAGCCTACCACGCCTTCTCTGTCCATGCAGACGTCCTGATAGGACTTTACGGGTTTTGTCTTCAGGAGCCATTCGCATGGTATGACCAGCCCACTGGAATCTGACGAGTCTAATTCGCTGCTTTCGGTGATTAGGTCTCCGTACAGCTCGAATGGCACGTCGTTGATGCCGCTCCTCTATTGTCTTTTCACAGATACGGGGCAACAAATCGTTCTGATCATCTTCTTATCAAAGACGGATAAGAGGGTTTCGTCAGTTTTGGACAGAGTCCATGTCTAAGAGCGTTATGTTATTGTTGGGACTATTAAGTTTATATACAGTCCCTTCTTCGTCCAGGTACGTTGAGGCATTTGAGGAACTTTTAGTGAAGAAGTCTTCTCAGGCTGTAACAGGTCATAGCTGGCAGCACCCTTGCACGCAATTCCACTTCTTTGTTGTTCTCGAAACTGATTTTTGACCTCAGATAGGTGAAATTTTGGACAACTTTAAAGGTACGCATTCCGTGTCCCCATTTTTTTTTAGTTTTTACCCTGGTAAATCTCCAACCTGAGGGTCAGTGCCGCATGCTAGATCCTTTAGTAAGCTTCTGCTACATAGGAGAGCCTCAAACTACTGATCATAATTAGGTTGCCGTTGTCGAATCGAGACAGTTCACAGTACAGGAGGATCCTTTTAAAATTTCATATGATTCTATTAACCGTTGGGCGGCCCGGTGGTGATGCGACAGCGGCGCCGGTCTTCACACGGCAGGACCGGGGTTCAAGTCTCATCTGGGCCGTTCCCCCATAGTGAGGATTGACTATCCAACTATGCGGTATCAATTAGTCTAGTAAGCCAGAAATGGCAGGCATGACCTTAAGAGGTCGTTAGGCCAAGAAAGAAGAAGAAGATGATTCTATTAACATCATATCGCATGGTACGTTGATTGACTATCGTTCCAGTCAGGATCTTTCGAAAAGGTATATGATAATGGTTTGCATCGCTGAAATTGAACAAACTGCTTGAAATCGAATAACTTGTTTAAAGAGTTCCAAAATTCAGTGCTAAGTTACTCGTAACCGTTGCAAATTTCCTTTCAGTGAATGCAAGAGTTCACTATATGGTTGCAAACTTCCAATGTTCCATTATATAGATCGAAACTCTGTAAAGCATGACTGCAGTTGCATAAAATGGATTTTATGAGAAGTAACCCTAAAAACTGCTAATAACTCCTACATAAATTGTAATTATCTTGATACGACTTTTGTGGTGGATAAACACAAATCACCTACGGTAAAAAAAAACTCACACACAAAGCGTATATCAGTCTTCCTCCATCCGTTTGATTGATCCTTACACATTAATTACATTTAGTTCACGTAATCTCTTCCCAAAAGGGTTCGGACTCGTTCCGCACAAAGACTATCGGGCGAAACAAAAGGGAAAACATCGTCCGGTACGGCTTGATCCTTGGTTGATGGTGTGTGCCCGTGTCAGAACGGATTTTCACCTAGCGAATCGATACGGAAAAGCCCGATTGCTGCCAAAATTTTCTCATTACTCTCTTGCACCGATAATTAATCCGATCCGAAACTCTAGCAGGTGGCCCCGGTTGTTTGGACGAAAGTTTTTGGCAAACGCATTTTCACTTCCCCCATTCAATGCGAATCACTTTACGGTCTCATGCCCCAGACATCCGATCGATCTCACTGCCGGCACTTTCCTTTCTGCCTATTTTCCGGTAAAACGATGGTACAAAAACAAAAAGGCCCAAAATCAATCAAAAGCTGATTTCGATTCATGCTGCTGCGTGTGGTCCGCGCGATCGATTCTGTTGACCTCAAAAGGTTTTTGGGGAAGGTTGGTGTTTTCTTGGGCTTTCTTCCACTTTAAACAGTGCCGCCGGATATGGACGGTATGAGCATCTTGCGGCTCTGCTGTGGGATAAAATGGTGGTGAAAATGGAAGACAAAACAAACAGAATGTTTGCATACAAATCGAGCACGAAACGAGCACGAAACGCACCCAAAGGGAGAGTGAATGGCGCAATACCGAACGAGGGAAAACGCTTTTCATTTCTATGCAAACGAAATTTTCAACACGATTGATGATTTTTCTTTGAATTGGAAATTCCTACAGCAGGAAAAAAAAACTGGAACGGAAAAAAAAACAAACAAACTACGAGATAAGTAACGTGGGGTAATACACCGCACAACGCCACGACACGACGACAGTGTCGGCAAATTCGAATGCATACTTTATGGCTTAGATGACTAAGCTGTTGCCCGCCTTTGTTCCTTCTCTTCCGCAATTGGACAAGCATCGACGCGCCAAGAAATCGATTCGCTTTGACCTCCTTCGGGGAAGTTGGGGAGCTTTTGGTTCGGTTTGCATGATCATCGCTTTGTGGTCGCATCGTCACATTCCAGACTTCCGTGGTACGGGACATTTTTCAGTCTCCAGCCGTAGCTTGTTAGTTTTTCATGGTCTTCCAAAGTGGTGCAGCTCGTCTTGAGTAGAGCTCAATATTTAAAATAAAGTATTTTTGCCCTTAAAAAATGAACTTCTGAAACAAAAAGTAGTAATACTGACATAGCTTGAACATTTGTGGCTGAGTGCAGAGTAGTAAAATATTTTCCTTATTTAGAACTAACAATTGAAAGAAGTTGTTGCAGCTTTTTATGAGTAGCTAATGTTGTTGCATAGTAAATTGTAGCTAAATGAATAGAATGACCTATAAACTTCTAATTACTTTGTAGATAATAGGAAATGGCAAAGAAAAGAAACCAACCAGTTACATTTGGTACCGCATTTAACCGGTCGCATGTTTGCATTTGCACGTATGGGGTGTCTGTTTAAGTAAATAAAACTTAATTTAAATAATCCTTCTCTACCCGTCCGTTGCCCCGGGCCGTTTGTTAACCACCTCCTCTCAAAAGGCACCTCTTTTGCACCTCCATTCTGTGACCATCTAGTCACTGGGAAGTCGTTACATAAACGGTTAAGGGAAGCCCATAAACCGGACAAACATTGAGGTCAGAACCACTGTACGTCCGAGCCACAACTAGCCAAACGCGAACTAGCGCTCCGTGCGAGTGGTGGTTGTTTGTCCGCTAATGTATTGGGAATCGAGTGAGTCACCTAGTAGAATGTCCGGTTCTGCATATTACCCTGTACCGGTGCTTGTTGGAATGAAGGAAAGGCAACAAACAAACGAAATCACCGCGTAGAAACAGCACAGCGGTACGGAAACTGGGATAACCTGACTAGGGAATAGAGCTTCCGTACGGTTCCTTACATTTAATGACCGCACGATCTGCTCTAAACTCGCCACCATTCAATCTCATCCGGTTTTTGTTTAGCTAGCGCAGCTGGCCTGTTCAACTGCAAAATAATAAAAGAAAAAGAAAAAAATCTTCGGCCCGTAATTGCCGGTGTATCGTTTGCGCTGGCATGCGTTTAAACTATCTTTTGCGCGGGTTTCCCAGAACGAACTTATCTTCGCCTCGTCATCTTTCATTTGTACCACCGTTTGTACCACACGGGAGGGTATTTGACGGTGGAGCTTGTTTGCTATAGCAACGAAAAAACGCGCAAGTAAACAGCAAACCACAATAAACGCACAAATCTCCGAATGCTACCTCGCTGTGGGTTGAAGTGCAAACAAATGCCGGTAACAGGAAAAATGTCACTTCGTTGTTGGTCGAACGAATGCTATGGAAAACACAGCTATTACACTCAAAGTTGTATAATTTACAGCGAACTGGTGTAATTTATAGTCCAGGACTATTTGGCAAGAAGCTCAGTTTTTGTGAAAAGTATCTATCTACTAAGATTTATGAGGAACATTTATCTTAGGATTGATATGTTTTTTCTATGAAGTTTGTATATCTTTTTCTTCTTCTCTGGCTCTACAACTTCGGTAGGTCTTGACCAGCTATTTCATGCTGTGTATGACTTGGTTTTATCCGTAGCTGAATAGTAGGGGCGGCCCGGTGGTGTATACGATAGCGGCGCCGATCTTCACAAGGCAGGACCGGGGTTCGAATCCCGGCGGCCCGCCTCCCTGTACGCAGGACTGACTATCTAGCTACGGGTAAAACTTAGTCACAGAAAAGCTAGCAATAGCTGGCAGGCCAAGACCTCACGAGGTTGTAGTGCCAAGGAAGAAGAAAAAGAAGATTCCGGACGGGATTCGATACTCGGTCTTGTCGTCCCTTGGAGGCACACTGTCCGGAGTGTCCTGAGCTAAGAGAGACACCAGAGCAGGTGAGGTTTGAGTGCCCTCGCTTCATCGCCGTGAGACGTCGTCTGAATTGTCAGGTGGGAGAAGAAGTGACTGTGGAGAACATCATCCCCCTGATGTCCTACAGCCGAAACATCTGACACGCTATAACAGAGACCATGAGAGTGATCCTTACCCGCCTACAGTAGCGACATATTCGCATTGAAAGAGGTACGACTGAGACCGGTCCAGGGACTCAGCAAGATGTCAGTCGGGAGAACCGTATCATTAATGGTGGTTCCGGTTTCATATTGTAGTGGCTGTTATGATCACCGTGGAACGGCATGAAGGCAAAAACAGACTTTATTATTGGAATTTTTTGAAACAAACCACTGTTTACAATGATAAGCTATTGATGTACATGCACATATAGCACAGTACTTAGACAAGACAATTTTTCTTGTTGTTAGAATCCTAAATCGAAACAAGCGAATAACAACAAATAAATAACAAAGTACGAAATACTGTTTCATGATACGTCTGCAAACATCATCCGTGAGAAGCAGTTGTACACTGTGTGTTTATAAGACATACGAAACAAATGATATTCCTTATACCAAAGCAGAAAACCTTGGTGGCGATTTAAAAGCGGCCGGAGGCCAGACGCCTCTTCGTCCAAGTCATCTCGTCTTCTGAAGAGCCTGGTCGTCTAAGGGAATTCGTTCATTAAGAGACCTTGTAGTCGAAAGGGTAAGACCCTTCAAGAGACTCAAGAGATCAAGGGGCCCTTCATCGTCTAAAG
>KZ061910.1:166186-183857 GCA_002091835.1 Anopheles maculatus | reverse complement strand
TTTGGTTCGGTTTGCTTGATCATCGCTTTGTGGTCGCATCGTCACATTCCAGGCTTCCGTGGTACGGGACATGTTTCAGTCTCCAGCCGTAGCTTGTTAGTTTTTCATGGTCTTCCAAAGTGGTGCAGCTCGTCTTGAGTAGAGCTCAATATTTAAAATAAAGTAGTTTGATTGATCCTTACACCTTAATTACATTCAGTTCACGTAATCCCTTCCCAAAGGGTTCAAGACTCGTCCCGCACAAAGACTATCGGGCGAAACAAAAGGGAAAACATCGTCCGGTCCGACTTGATTGATCCTTGGTTGATGGTGTGTGCCGGCGTCAGAACGGATTTTCACCTAGCGAATCGATACGGAAAAGCCCGATTGCTGCCAAAATTTTCTCATTACTCTCTTGCACCGATAATTAATCCGATCCGAAACTCTAGCAGGTGGCCCCGGTTGTTTGGACGAAAGTTTTTGGCAAACGCATTTTCACTTCCCCCATTCAATGCGAATCACTTTACGGTCTCATGCCCCAGACATCCGCACTTTCCTTTCTGCCTATTTTCCGGTAAAACGATGGTACAAAAACAAAAAGGCCCAAAATCAATCAAAAGCTGATTTCGATTCATGCTGCTGCGTGTGGTCCGCGCGATCGATTCTGTTGACCTCAAAAGGTTTTTGGGGAAGGTTGGTGTTTTCTTGGGCTTTCTTCCACTTTAAACAGTGCCGCCGGATATGGACGGTACGAGCATCTTGCGGCTCTGCTGTGGGATAAAATGGTGGTGAAAATGGAAAACAAAACAAACAGAATGTTTGCATACAAATCGAGCACGAAACGAGCACGAAACGCACCCAAAGGGAGAGTGAATGGCGCAATACCGAACGAGGGAAAACGCTTTTCATTTCTATGCAAACGAAATTTTCAACACGATTGATGATTTTTCTTTGAATTGGAAATTCCTACAGCAGGAAAAAAAAACTGGAACGGAAAAAAAAACAAACAAACTACGAGATAAGTAACGTGGGGTAATACACCGCACAACACCACGACACGACGACAGTGTCGGCAAATTCGAATGCATACTTTATGGCTTAGATGACTAAGCTGTTGCCCGCCTTTGTTCCTTCTCTTCCGCAATTGGACAAGCATCGACGCGCCAAGAAATCGATTCGCTTTGACCTCCTTCGGGGAAGTTGGGGAGCTTTTGGTTCGGTTTGCATGATCATCGCTTTGTGGTCGCATCGTCACATTCCAGACTTCCGTGGTACGGGACATTTTTCAGTCTCCAGCCGTAGCTTGTTAGTTTTTCATGGTCTTCCAAAGTGGTGCAGCTCGTCTTGAGTAGAGCTCAATATTTAAAATAAAGTATTTTTGCCCTTAAAAAATGAACTTCTGAAACAAAAAGCAGTAATACTGACATAGCTTGAACATTTGTGGCTGAGTGCAGAGTAGTAAAATATTTTCCTTATTTAGAACTAACAATTGAAAGAAGTTGTTGCAGCTTTTTATGAGTAGCTAATGCTGCTTCTTAGTACATTGTAGCTAAATGAATAGAATGACCTATAAACTTCTAATTACTTTGTAGATAATAGGAAATGGCAAAGAAAAGAAACCAACCAGTTACATTTGGTACCGCATTTAACCGGTCGCATGTTTGCATTTGCACGTATGGGGTGTCTGTTTAAGTAAATAAAACTTAATTTAAATAATCCTTCTCTACCCGTCCGTTGCCCCGGGCCGTTTGTTAACCACCTCCTCTCAAAAGGCACCTCTTTTGCACCTCCATTCTGTGACCATCTAGTCACTGGGAAGTCGTTACATAAACGGTTAAGGGAAGCCCATAAACCGGACAAACATTGAGGTCAGAACCACTGTACGTCCGAGCCACAACTAGCCAAACGCGAACTAGCGCTCTGTGCGAGAGGTGGTTGTTTGTCCGCTAATGTATTGGGAATCAAGTGAGTCACCTAGTAGAATGTCCGGTTCTGCATATTACCCTGTGCCGGTGCTTGTTGGAAGGAAGGAAAGGCAACAAACAAACGAAATCACCGCGTAGAAACAGCACAGCGGTACGGAAACTGGGATAACCTGACTAGGGAATAGAGCTTCCGTACGGTTCCTTACATTTAATGACCGCACGATCTGCTCTAAACTCGCCACCATTCAATCTCATCCGGTTTTTGTTTAGCTAGCGCAGCTGGCCTGTTCAACTGCAAAATAATAAAAGAAAAAGAAAAAAATCTTCGGCCCGTAATTGCCGGTGTATCGTTTGCGCTGGCATGCGTTTAAACTATCTTTTGCGCGGGTTTCCCAGAACGAACTTATCTTCGCCTCGTCATCTTTCATTTGTACCACCGTTTGTACCACACGGGAGGGTATTTGACGGTGGAGCTTGTTTGCTATAGCAACGAAAACCGCGCAAGTAAACAGCAAATCACAATAAACGCACAAATCTCCGAATGCTACCTCGCTGTGGGTTGAAGTGCAAACAAATGCCGGTAACAGGAAAAATGTCACTTCGTTGTTGGTCGAACGAATGCTATGGAAAACACAGCTATTACACTCAAAGTTGTATAATTTACAGCGAACTGGTGTAATTTATAGTCCAGGACTATTTGGCAAGAAGCTCAGTTTTTGTGAAAAGTATCTATCTACTAAGATTTATGAGGAACATTTATCTTAGGATTGATATGTTTTTTCTATGAAGTTTGTATATCTTTTTCTTCTTCTCTGGCTCTACAACTTCGGTAGGTCTTGACCAGCTATTTCATGCTGTGTATGACTTGGTTTTATCCGTAGCTGAATAGTAGCTGAATGCATACGGGGAGATGATCCGGACGGGATTCGATACTCGGTCTTGTCGTCCCTTGGTGGCACACTGTCCGGAGTGTCCTGAGTTAAGAGAGACACCAGAGCAGGTGATGTTTGCGTGCCCTCGCTCATTGCCGCGAAACTTCGTATGAATTGTCAGGTGGGAGAAGAAGTGACTGTGGAGAACATCATCCCCCTGATGTGCTCCAGCCGAAACATTTGGCACGCTATAGCAGAGACCATGAGAGTGATCCTTACCCGCCTACTTATCCTTCTTCTTCTCTGGCACTACAACCTCTGAAGGTCTTGGCCTGCTAGCAATTGCTAGCTCTCTGTGACTTAGTTATACCCGTAGCTGGATAGTCATTCCTGCGTACGGGGAGGCGGTCCGCCGGGATTCGAACCCCCGTCCTGCCGTGTGAAGACCGGCGCCGCTATCGTATACACCACCGGGCCGCCACCCGCCTACAGCAGCGACATATTCGCATCGAAAGAGGTACGACTGAGACCGGTCCAGGGACTCAGACCGTGGAACGGCATGAAGGCAAAAACAAACTTTATTATTGGAATTTTTTGAAACAAACCACTGTTTACAATGATAAGCTATTGATGTACATGCACATATAGCACAGTACTTAGACAAGACAATTTTTCTTGTTGTTAGAATCCTAAATCGAAACAAGCGAATAACAACAAATAAATAACAAAGTACGAAATACTGTTTCATGATATGTCTGCAAACAAGCAGCAGTTGTACACCTTAATGATATTCCTTATACCAAAGCAGTAAACCTTGGTGGCGATTTAATAGCGGCCGGAGGCCAGACACCTCTTCGTCCAAGTCATCTCGTCTTCTGAAGAGCCTGGTCGTCTAAGAGACCTTGCAGTCGAAAGGGTAAGACCCTTCAAGAGACTCAAGAGATCAAGGGGCCCTTCATCGTCTAAAGGGGCGTGTAAAAAGCCTTGTTGTTTGCTGGATCAGAAGTTGCCAAATTCATTCTCAGTGATAATCCTGTCATTATCATACTCACCTCTCGACCATTTACAATGATTAAAGAATATGGACACCATTTGTCATACCATACATGACTTTAATGTATGTCAATAGTTTTACAGAAGAGCCAACTCGCTGGCATAATGGTAGGAACGTCAGTTGCTAATACGAAAGGACCATTATCAGACAGTCCATCCAGACTATACCCTTCCACGTTGGACTAACTATTCATCATATGGGAAAATTCAGTCAAACAAACCAGAAATGGTAAATCAAGAAAGGTCTTAAAGTTGAGGATGACCAGATATTCTTCCCAGCCCTAAGAGAAACCTCGTTTTAATTATAATTTTACATTTTTTATAAAGAAAGCACCATTTTTTTATCTTATATCGATTTTGTTACAAAAAAATACATCACCTCCCCGTTGCCCTTATAATCTGCCCCTAAAACAATACAATCATCTATAGGAATAACAAAACCCAAACAAAACAGCTGTCATGGCAAACTATGATTGTGTTTGTGTTGTTCGGACCGAGCAAACGTACGAACTGTTTTGACCTTTCGGCTGAACTTTTTCCGCATCCATCTACTGAGCATACACACCAGAAGAAGCATGTTTAATTTGCGCTCTTCTTGGGCGGAATCATTGCTTACCTGCTGTTCCAGCTTCTGGTGCCGGCTGCTAGCATTGTTGTTATTGTTATTGTTGCCACCACCGCCGCTGGTACTGCTGCTATTATTGATTGCACTCATTTCGCGGCGTCGTTCTTTCGGGGGGTTCGCTTCGTGGTGGCCACTTCATTCACACCCTGCACACGCACTTAACCACAGGCACACACATACACACACACACGCACACACAACCGCAGCACCACGGTTGGGGAAGCTCACGCGTCGTCAACAAAACGGAAGCACCGAGCGTTGTCAAGGATTCCGGCAGGATATTCGGGCGTTTTGCTTCGTTGACGCAATTTTAAAACACTTCACTACACTCACACAGCTACGCCACACTGCACAAACTATTCCATTCGCAGCACACAACACCATAGCATCGTTGTTGGGTGCAGCGCCTTCCAAGGTTGCTTGGTTGAGCAATCGGTGCAAAAACAAACGTGTGTGCACCCTCTGTTTGTTAACAAGTTGCAGTCGCCAATATCTCAAACCGATTGGGCGATATGCAATTATCAACGTATACCGATAGAAAACAGATTACATTAATGATGATGATGATGGCGATGATGTGCTCATTGCAAACGATGCGACGACCGTTGCAATCGAAATCCGATGCGTTCCGCCGATGTGTATGCAGCAGCAACAACAAAAACTACCACCAACAAAGGCCCAGCCGTTGTGATGTCATACGAATCGAAATTATTTTATCGATACCGACAGATGCGCGGACGCTTGTAGAAAAAAAACGTTGGCCGTACCATTGGCCCGCATCGCATCGGGAACTTTTCTTAAGGAGCACTCTGTTCCCGACGTTATCCTTTGCACAAACGCATCACCAACACCTGGACGGTCAAACAAATAGCACGCGCGCACACACACACACACAAACGCACGGACAGTAGCAAGACTGCAACGGGAGCAGACGGGAATGTCAATTTTTTCCTTGGATTGCGTACCGCCAGCGATGATGCACAGCATACACAACAGACGACGAGTGCGCGATTTGCTTCTTGCTCCGGACGCGAACGTTATGAAAATAACGGTAATAGCCAAAGTCAGTTTACAGCCAGGTTTGGCATAGCAGCCGATTGTTGACAGCTACGCGGTCGATGTAGTGGTGTGTGTGTGGTATAAAAAGTTCCATAAAAATGCAGGGCTCGTAGTCTTTATAGCATATTTTCATTCTCTTTATGTTTTGAATTAAACTGTGTAATTTTTCGTTACACAATTACAATAAAAAAACACAATTTAGGATGAGTTTAATATAGAAAAACGAGACATAAGGGCAATTAAAAAAGTTTAGGATAAATTTCAATATTACATTGGGCTACATGAAGGAGCGGGGAATGGATTTAAACCCGGTTCGCTCCGTACTGGTTCCGTAGTTCGTTCGTGCGCACCCTTGTTGCAGTTGCTGGTTTGCAATGTGTTTGTGATTAGCCGCTGCACGACGACCACCGTTAAGTGGCACGAGGGTGGCACATTTTTCGATACGAATATAGCTGTAACTGGTTGGCGGGACTGTTGCGGACGTTTTACGCATCGGCGTTTTACTTTCCAGCGGTCTTCCGTTCTGACGTGACGGTTTGAGTTTTTTTCGGGTGGTACGGTACGGCGACTCAAAACCACCAGCGGCACTGTGCCCTTTACGTTCGCCAGCGCACAAAACAATCGATATTCGTGTTTACAAAAATGTCTGCGGAAGAGCTGAAGCTGTTGGACGAGATGTTCGAGAACTGCGAGTATCAGGACTCGCTGGACATGATCGAGAAGCTGACGGTAAGAAAGCCTTGAAGACCCGTGCTGATGGATGTTTGCAAAATGAGCTCCATATTTTGTTGTTGTGTTCCCAGGACCGAGAAAGTTGTGAAGTGAAGTGGCGTCGGGCAAGGACCGTGTTCTTCCTGTCAAAACAATCCACAGTTAGCGACGAGAAGGAGGCGCTCTGTCGGCAAGCGTTCGAGCATGCGACGGCCGCCCTCGAGACGGATGGGGACAACTTCGGCGCCAACAAGTGGTACGGTGCGATACTGTCCGAGAAGGCAGCCCTGGACGGCGTCACCGAGCGCATCAAGCAGCTGGAAAACGTACAGAAACACTTCCAGCGCGCGGTTAGCCTGAACGGGACGTCCGATCCGGGCATTTGGCATATGCTGGGCCAGTTCAACTACAAACTATCCGAGGTGAATTGGATCACTCGGAAGCTTATCAATTCGGTTGCGCCGAACCCACCGACCGCTTCGTACGCGGAGGCACTGGAATGCTTCACCAAGGCTGAAACCATCAAGCCCAACTTTTACGCACTGAACCTGCTGTACCTTGGCAAGTGCCATCTGGCGCTGAAGCAACCGAGCGAGGCAAAAGAGTGGCTCGAGCGTGCGGCCGCCGTGGATGTACGGTGCGAGGACGACCGGATCTGCCGCGAAGAGGCCACCGAACTGTTGAAGAAACTGTAGAAAACGGTGCCAGCTTGGTCAGGCCTGGTGCCTGGTTTGGACACTGGTCGCGTGCATTGCCGGTGGAGGGAACGATTCTTGAAGTTACGCTTAGAAGTTAGTTGAGCAGTGACAAGGTAAGGTTAAGTGTTGCGTGCTTGTTTTGTTTTTGTGTTGCATTGTTTTAGAAATCGATCACACGCAAAGACCATCGGCTAGGAGTGTACAAATGTAACAATTTTCTTTTTAAAAAGCGTGTTTGTTAATGAAAATAAACTAAAACCTAGACGTTGGAACAATCCACGGGACATGCAATTCTTTCTCGAGTTGTGCATCACACGTACCGTCACGTATTGCGAATCGAATCGAACAACCTGACGTCAAGTTAATTTTAACCTTAAAGGCCATTGAGGAGGGATGCAAGGGACCAATTGCACTACACCGCAGGGTGACTACGCTCAGCGATGGAATTAATTGCTATTTTCACACTCCATCATGATTAGCTTCCCGTGCTAAATTGAAGCTGTTTTTTTTTGCTTCGTAAGGTAAATTCCCCGCTTAGATTGGCTGGCTGTAAAGTGTTTTGGGTAAAGGTACAACAATACATCTTGACCCGTTCTTATCGAACGGGTTGCTTATCGGTTACGCTGTCCAAGGGAGATTTAAAGCCCTCTCCGAAACCCCCTATCAATTTCCTATCATATTGTCCGTGTTGTGTAGCACCCTTGCAGACTTAAGCTCAAGGTACACAAATAAAGTCACTCTTGCTGGTAGTGGTAAAGATAATTTTAAGCTTCAAGAATGAACGCTCAATGAACCATGCTCAAAGTGCATCTATGCATGGTGAACCTTTCATAAATAAACATAAACAGTGTAGAAATCAATGGTACTGTATGTGTGAAGGCCCGCTTGGTTTGTTATCATAACAGATAAGCAATAAACAAGCGGTAGCTGAGCTTCTGTTGCACATTTCTCGTGCTACACATCGAAGGGTGACAGAATTTCGTTGCTCGATATAGGAAGTCGGACAAGTTCGTGCGAACGCGCTTACTCATCTAATGACATCGCAAAACGGGAATCGAGCAGATGGGAGCCCTGCCGGTTGACGGAAATGTTCGCCAAAACGCAGATAAGCGTTTGCGAGCACCGAGAGCGAGAGACGATCTGTACTGAGCATTGTAGTAGACGGTACGTGGATCGTCTCCCTGTTCCGATGCGCATGGAAGCCACAGTTTCGTGTCTGTGGAGAGGGAGTGACACGCAACACAAGCCGCATGTGGTGAAACTGGTTCTGCAGTGTGGAAGGTCGCTGCAAACGGACAGTTGTGCTGAACCACTCCAACCGTTAACATGGCGGATAGCTTCGAGGAAGCCGATCAGCTGTTTGCTGACTGCAAGTTTCGCGAGTCATACGAACTGCTGAGCAGGAAGTACAACAGTACGGTAAGCTTAGGCACACGCCTGTGACCCACTGTACCGTTAGTGGAACGATTTAATTAACAACTTGTTTGTTCCGGGTGTTTCAAGGACGCGGGATATGAGACCCTGTGGAGGCTATGCCGTGTGATTTACTCGATCACTCGCGAGCTTGCCGTGGATGAGAAGAAAGCCAAAGAGCTGGAAGCACTCATCTTCGAAGGGTTCGAGTATGCCAAGCAAGGGCTTGCCCTGCAACCCGACACTGCCTCGGCCCACAAATACTACGCGATCTTCCTTGCGGAAAAGTCCGGCATCGAAGGGCTTAAGGAGCGTGTCCTGCAACTAAGCACCATATTGCGCCATCTGCGGAAGGCAACCGAACTGGACGAAAGTGATCCATTCGCGTGGTTTGTACTGGGACGGTTCTATCACAAGCTGGCAGGGTTGGCTTGGTTTCAGAAGAAGATGATCCACACCTTCACCACCGACATACCGGATGCAACATACGAGGATGCGTTACAGTACTTTGAGCGTGCCGAGAGCGTACAGCCAAACTTTTTCCCACTCAATCATCTGATGCTGGGCGATACGTTCATTGCGCTGAAGGAACCGAAAAAGGCACGGCCATTTCTCGAACTAGCTGCCAATCAGGTTGCACCACGGTAAGTTTTGTTGGGGAAAGTTTATGTAGGTGGAAGATTTACTATCAAAAACCTCTCATTCTAGTACCGCGGACGATCGGGAAGCACAAAGGGAAGCTAAATCACTGCTCCGGAAGCTCTAACTAGCCGATATATGCTCAACTCTGTAATGTAATTTCTCTCTCTCTCTCTCTCTCTCTCTCTCTCTCTCTTTCCTCGCAAATAAAAATTAATGCAAATCAAACCACACCAAACCAATCTATTCGCGTGCGGTCGACGTCTTATCGCGCCGTCTCTGGAATGTAAAGCAGCAGCAAACGGATGTTTCGTCCGTCTGTACGTGAAAACATATTCTGTCTTGTGGTAGCTAATGGTAGATAAGAAATAAAACACAAAAGGTGCTCATCGTACTGGGTGCCTGCCGTGCGATAGTGTGTAATCGTTAATGAGCATGGGAAACCATCCTGCACTTGGCGTTCGATTGTTCCACAACGTGTGTCGAAATATGTTTCGTTCTGGTCGTCAAAAGGTCATCAATGCGGATTTAGGTAATCATTTTTCAATTAATGCGCTAGAGCGTTGATAAGGGCAAGCATATCGCAAGACAACAATGATCCGTGCACAAACTCAAGCATTATTTGTAAATCGATGTAAATATGAGGATTACATCGATTTAGTAAATTAATTAAACGTTGGTTAAGTTTAAAGATGACGAAATACCTGTGTTCGGTTTCACTATTTACCAGCAGTTATAATATTTTTCTACAAAAAAAAACCGGAGACTGTAGACGGCCAAAAACCGCGCTGAAGAAAACGTGCCCAAAAATGTAACATGATGTAACGTCGCTATCAAACGTTACACGCACGCGTTACAAGATGATATCTTGGAAACGGAAGCGTAATGAAACATTTCGTTGAAAATTTCAGTGAAAGATTTCCATATTAGTATGGCTACTGTTCGATAGGTAGCGCAGCAGGCTATCCACATCCATGTTCGGTGGTAGTTAAACTTGCAATTGAGATTGAGTATTATTGTTATTTAACAAAGTTAGGAATCAGTTATACCGAGGGAAGTCAAAGATCGATCAATATTTAAGATCAACACTGAATGAAGGATTCTGAAGTTTGCCCTCCAACTAATAAAGCTACCCGCTGGATAGGTGAACAAAGCAAGACCTAGCTCACCTGGGATTGGAGTTTAGAGTAAGAATAAGAATATTATTAAGAAATACTATAAATACGCTCAATTTAATAGAAAATTTAATTGAATTAACTATAATGCGAGTATTGTTTGAAAGCTCATCATAGCACCAGGCTCTAGTTTCACCAAAGTGTTCAACATCTAATAATCTTGTTCTTCCACCTTTTTGTAACTTTTTGTATGATTTAATAACGTGAATAATGTATTAACTATTTCAACCATCTACTAGCTTTGTCTTATTCAAATGCTTTAATTGTTATGTATATGTTATTCAAACACAAATGGATGGTCGTACGATTTGAAAATGTTACAATTTAATTGATTTAAATACGCTCACAAAACGCCGACATTTACGCAAAATCAAATAGTTCGGACACATAGTTAAAAGCCACGCACATAATAATGATGAGATAGCATTGTTCAAAATTAGTCCGATAACACACAGCAAGTAATAACTGTGGTACGAGCGGTTTCGTTGGTGTCGAAAATTTTAAATAACTAAGTTTGTTAGGAGCCTCATTAGAGTTGTCGAGAAGGCCAGCTACGAAAAAACACTGGGACATTTAACGATGATTTGACAACGATTAAAGATTTACTAAGAAATACCTAGCTTCCATATCATGGACGAATGTCTCGATTCATCCAAAAGACGCTAGCCTTATTGCATATCAAGTGAGTTCCCGTTGGATCGCTTTTAATCCAACAGATTGAAGGAGCCATATAATGATTTAAGATATACAACTCCTAATCAATGTACACCAATATTATCTATTATGAGATAATGTCATCCATCTACTTTCATCTGTTCTATTTTTAGTTTTTTTTATGAAACAGTTATCTAATGTGCCAAAACCAGAACACAAATGTGTGTTAACAGAAATTTTAACAGAAAAGTACAAATCGGTAGAATAAAATACCAAAACTTTTTTCATCAGAAAAACATTGTACCGCTCACTAGGGGTATAGGCATAGACCGTGCATGCTTTCGGTTGGCGTGAAGCGTACGGCGCACACGAACCGACATGCTTTCTCTGTTACGCTGACAGAGCAAACGACTTCGGTTGCTGTTCGGTTGGCTCGACAGTCCACATCCAACCAACAGCACAACACATTGCCACAGCAGTTTCAATCTAACTTTGCGCGTGACAAAGCGAACAGGGTGTACTTTTCGCTGCTGCTGCTGAAAACGCGCCATAAAATTTGCATCTTGCAAACTGTTTGGAAGCGTCATTCTTTACGGTAAAACGGTGGCGTCCAGGCACGTGCCCCCACTTTCATTTCAATCGTACCGAGTTTGGTGATTCCAAGAACTGAAATTAACTGTGTTCGTTGTGTGGTTTGCGGTGTGCTTGCACCTCGTTGGCCGGGTGTCCATCTTTTCCCGAGTGTTTATCCGCGTCAACAAGTCGACCACACCGCGCGTTTTCGCCTAATTGTTAGCAACAGTGTGAGATAGATTTGATAAGGAAAGCGAACCAACAGTTGGCACCAACAAATACGTGTAGAACGAGGTGCGTGAAGTTTTCGCCTGTCTGCTGCCACTGTTAGTTGAAATTTAGGTGAAAATTGTGAGATAAAGGGTGTCGTATTCACGAGAAACAGGCTTTTGTGAAGTTCGTAGAATTGAGTACAAGCTTCGTTCGTGAATGGGAGAGACCAAATCAAACGGGATTGAAATCTGCATTGATTTTGAAGCAAATTCGTAGTTATGTTCATCGTTTTAAGGTGTTTATGTCCATTTTTAAAGGATTGTTATTATTTCTAAGGTTATGTATTTTTAAAAAAGTAAGCCTTTCTATTGTTTCTGCATAAAAATCACAAAAATAAGAACAATTTGAATCGCGTGTCAAGTTTTGGTTTGTCCGTTTACTAGCTTGAGTTCGGCGATCTTTGACGGAAGGAAGATCACGTCAAAATAACCCATCATCCTCTTTGCTTCACAGTTACAAAGCCAATCTAAGCAGGCCAGTTTTGTGATATGCCCGTCTAGTGTTTTGCCCAAGGAAAACCAAAGTGAAAAAATTAAAACCAAAAACTAAAATTTATAAGTCCCCGGAAAAGAGTGTGCGTGGTTGGTGGTGTTGGTGCTGCTGTGCTGTGTGAAAGATAGCCACGAGGAGCCTGCTGGTTTGGTGGTGAACAACCCCTGATCGAACCGTGCGCATATTAGATCGTTTGTTGCGCTGTTGCTGTTGTAGAAAAAGTGAGGAAAACAGCATCTTCCACCGCCGCTCTTCTGTGGGGTCATACCGAAGAAGGGGAAAGCGAGGAAAATTAGTTGCTTACCGTGTGTTCGGAGGTGAAGCGCCGCAGTACATATTCATCGCCACAGATCCAGCCACCGATTCCAGGGTGCCGGATTCGAGAAAACAGAAGAAGAAATCAGGTAATGCACCATTATACACATCTACCACCGGCGAGAAGTGAGGCCTACTACACACAACCGAAACCTGTGCAGTGCTAATAACAATAATAATGCTACCTATAATTGCCCCCGTGCGCTTCTTGTGATGGAAAAGCGCACCGCAGTAGGCTGTGCGGATGCGCCGGTGAAGCTTTACGCGAAATGGAAAACCGACATTAGCGCCAACTTCCACCGGGTGCCGGGGTCTGGTTTCGGGATGTTCCCGGGATCCGGACATAACTGGAATGTTTTGGAAAAATAGCTTTCGCAGCAGGCAGATCTACGGAATATTTGATGCGAGGGCGATCAGTGTTTTCCTTTTTCGTCGGGTGCATTGAATTCTTAAGCAAAGCAGAAGGAAAAAAGGTTAATTGTTGCCTCAGAGTTTGGTTTTGACCGATGCCCAGATGTTGGTGGATACAGTTAATCGCTTACTTCGCTTACTTTACTGCCCTTAGCCATTTTGCACAGCAAACGCAGTAGAAAAGTATATGCCAAACGTCCTCGCATTGATACTGAAGTCCCTGTTTCGGCGTTGAAACTTCGAAGGACACACAAATCGGAACCCCTCGGCCGTGTAGAATGTGTACATGTTAATGTTCTTACGTGCATCTCCGTTCACCAAGGGGTGAACCAAACCCGGGTACGGGAACTTGCAGCATGCGTCCTGTAGATGATTGCGTCTGTATGGATGTGTACGTGCGTGCGTGTGTGTGTGTGGATTGATCCCGTTTGCCGATGCCATAATGTTCCCTTACTGTGCTGCAAGGGATTGAAAAGGCAGACAGGCTGAAGCGTGTTCTCCGGTGAAGTACGAACACACAAGGGGTTTCGATTCCGCACGGGTGTACCCCCGTGTGTAGATGTGTTTGTTAGCGCACAGGGGAAAGATTTTACTTTTTTTTGTGACAAAGGGACTGTGAGGTCGTCACACGCTTTCGCATCGCACACGGATCCTGCTATGTCGGGCAAGGGTGTGTTGAATAGGACCGGGGAATCGGGCCTGACAGACGGTCGATTAGAATGAGAGAAATAATGAATTTCGTTGGAAATGAGTGAACGTGATTTTGTCAATCTTTTGTGTCAAGTTTTTGCATATCGTTTGCTGTTACTGAGGGCATTTCATCTGAATGTTTGGCAGTAGCGTGTTTATTACTCGCAAATATTAAAATGCAGACTTTTTCAATCGTATTTCACCAATTGTTTCAATTTGTGGGTCGAAAACGACGAATACCTTATCTTCTTATTTATGAGACTTTCATTGATCTAACATCTTGGAGTTCGAATCCCATACATTTTTCCATAGCTTAGAACTGATTAACTGACTATAGCCATCACTAAGGGCATGATTTTATAGGGCGTTAATCCAATGAGAAGGAGAATCTCCATATCTTGCTTCCATCATCAGATTTATATTCGATGCTCCGTTTTAATAGCTCAATTTATTACTAACTATGAACTCGAATGCAATTTTTATTCTTTATTCTCATATTTTTATCAAATATTGTTTGCTGACTCGGTATTAACATGTCAAAATAATTTTGTTGTTGTTTTTGATGTTTATTTACATTAATTCTTCAAGACATAAACTACATATGTCTCTCCAGCGAACCATTAGTTCCGATTTTACAGTCCCAAGAAGCGAGACTCTGAATGGGTTACCCGTTATGTAGCATGTTTGTGTGTTTGCGGAAATCTATCTACCGTATATGCCGGTCCAGGTCTCGATGTTGTTTAGAGTTCGATCGTTCGATTAAGTCTTTCGATGTTGACCTCTCGCACCTGCCAAAATCTCGATGCTTGTTTGGTCGGAGCACGGCGGCGTGCACGGAGTTAGGGCATACCACCGGATAGAAGTAAGAAAACGTTTTCGATCGTTTATCGCCACGATCAGACGAGGAAGTGAAAGACGAAGAAGCAGCAATCGAACGCGTGTTGAATCGCCGTTGAAATCGTTCACGGGTTTCGGGTTAGGTGTTGTGTTGGTAGGGTTCTTCTTTTGCCAAAGCAATCGCGCGACGCAACTAGACGAAGAAAGTGCGCTGCCAATACACACACACGCAACGAACTCATAGCTTCGGGCAACAAATCCGGGCGCGCTGGCTGGGCTGTGGGCCGTGTTGGTCATTATCGGTCGTTTCGTAACGAAACATCTCTGCAGAAGAAACCGTCTCCCTCCGGGAGGGCCCCCTGGATCCTGGGACGAGCGTCTGACCGGGCGAAGAGAGAGCGAGAGACAGAGAGAGGGGTAAGAAGGAAGAAGGCAAACAACCGCTGCTTTCGGCGGCTGCTGCTGCTGCTGCTGCTGTGCCTAAAAGCCTCTCTGTTTGCCTCCCCGAAGCCGGTGGCGATCGAAGCCAAGCAACCCGAACGCGAACGGTACACACACGTGGTGCGTTTCGCGTTTCGGTTGGTACGCATGAAGCCCATGATGATTCACGCGCATCTAACCCCCCTTCACCCACCATCTTCCTCTCCGACACCCTCATCCCATACCCTCTGGCAGATGGGCGAACCGGCTAACGGGAGGTTGTTGCAGGAGCGAAAAAAAAAGTGGAGGAAAATTACGATCACTATATAGTGTGCGAAAGAAGAAAAACAAGTAACGAAAAAAAAGTGCCAGAAAGAGGTGGAAATAGGAGCAAACGGACCATTTCCTAGGTGCGCTTTAGGTCGGACACGAGACTCCACCGCCTTTTTTCGTTGTTGTTGTGGTCGGGGCTCCACTTATGACTCTCGCGCGATGATTAACAAATTATTTTCAACCACCTTTACTTCCTTACCCCAAAACATTGGGTGAATTGCTCCGGTGATACCGCTCCGGGACACACACACACACATACAGATGTGGTGTGGTGATTTGATTGGGATTGTGTGGGCAAGTCGGTGAAAAATTGGAGGCTCCCGCTCCCCAAAAAAGGAGTAATAAAAAGAATATCGTGTTTCGTAAACTCGTAGGCCTCCCCAAAATGCAGGTGTTGGAAAATGTTTCCGACCCACTCTCTCTCTCTCTCTTTCTCGCTGGTGTTAACTGTTGACCAGATGGATTGCCATTATCAATGAGAGATTGAGGTTACTTGCATCTTAATTTTATGGTGGCTTTTCTTTTTAGGGAGGTTTTGGTTGTGAAGCGGATGAAAAGGCTCATAATGGACAACAAGAAAAACTTCCAATAAATAGACGTAGAAAAGAGATTCAAATGAGTTTTTATGATTGTAGGACGTATTGATAGGTGATGATGAACAGATAATCCTTTTTATTGAATTTCCTTAGTTTCCCATGCTTTGGCCTGTCGTTACTGGCTTCCTTTACTAAAATCCTACCCGAGAGCAGGGTAGTCAGTCCGGTACATCATAGGACGGCTCTGTCATGTGAAAGACCGGCGCTGCTACTGCCAACGGCTTCCGTAACGCTCCCAACAATTCATTCAAATGTAAAAGTATTCTAATTTAAAACAAAAACTGAGTTCGGACACTTGTCCCATATTTCGACATCTAATAATCGGCTACATTTCCCGGTTAATTGATGGCGAAAAGCAAAACATCCCGAAGGTCTCCAATAACTCTCTCGAGCAATAAGTTGGAAAGATAATCCGTTTGTCCTCCATTCTGATCCGGTGGTACCTGATCCAGTTAGTCGATGATGATAAGCTCGATTACAGGAAGAAAGAGGTGTGTAGAAAAGAAAAACGAAAACAAACAAGGAAAGTGGGAAAATTAGCGCCGAAGCGATCGTAAATCTTGATCGGTCGGAAAAAGAGCTAATGCGGTGAAAATTGGCACACCAGCAGCAGACAACCCCCTCCACAACGCAGTCTCAAACTCTTCTCTTCCGTTTTTTAAGGTAAACAAGCAATCTGCCTGCAGCAAGCTAATTAGTTATTGAAGATGGAAGAAATTGGTGATCACGACCGTATCTCCCCAAAAAAGGATACTTTGCTTTGGTTTATTTTAATGTGTGATAAATGACATTTCGTTCTGTGAATATCGCATCACTTTACTCGCCGAGTTTTGAACTCGTTTATGCAAACAAAACGGTGTGATTTCGTACCGTGTTAGTATGTTACGCATCAACACAGCACAACACCACCAGCTGCTGCTGCTGCTGCTGCATATGCTTACAATACGCAAGGGTGCTGCACTATACCTGGCCGAGCATGGTTATGATAGTGTGTTGTGTGTGTGTATATGTGTGTTTTTTGTTGCTCCCGTACCATACCGGAGAGTATAGAAAAAATGGTTCCGAAATGGAAAAGCAGAAGGGGGAGGATGTACGAGCAAAAGTCAGCCATCCGCGAAGGCACTACTCGCGCATCGAGAGCATTTTATTCTGTTTTTCTTGTATTTTTTTGTTTTGTTTGTTTGTTGTTCCCCTTCCACACGCAAAACCCTCCCCGGACCGTGGCGATCGAGAAGCGGCGTGTGTGCCACTGGTGGCGCGAACGAGCGCGCGCCGTTTGCGATCTTCTTCATGCGGAGCAAAACAAAAAACCCGTATGATCGTGTGGATGTGCTGGTGTGTGCTGGATGGTATTGGTGGTTGGTGCTCGCGATTGCGCGAACCTTTTTTCCTCCAACGCGTGCTCCTCACCCCCACCTCTTCCCGCTCGCGCCGAGGCTGTTCCAGCGGGTTCCGTTTCGGGTCAATCAGTCAACGTCCGTCCGGGATGGTGCTGCATTACGGAAGTGCCATGTTTGTTTGTTGTTCCCCTTCCACACGCAAAACCCTCCCCGGACCGTGGCGATCGAGAAGCGGCGTGTGTGCCACTGGTGGCGCGAACGAGCGCGCGCCGTTTGCGATCTTCTTCATGCGGAGCAAAACAAAAAACCCGTATGATCGTGTGGATGTGCTGGTGTGTGCTGGATGGTATTGGTGGTTGGTGCTCGCGATTGCGCGAACCTTTTTTCCTCCAACGCGTGCTCCTCACCAACACACCTCTTCCCGCTCGCGTCGAGGCTTTTCCAGCGGGTTCCGTTTCGGGTCAATCAGTCAACGTCCGTCCGGGATGGTGCTGCATTACGGAAGTGCCACTGAACCGTCGCGATCGGGGGCGAGTTTTAGCGCAACCTGGCGGCAACCCGATTTGGCGTTTTGTTTGTGTGGAAGAG
>KZ061910.1:125523-153349 GCA_002091835.1 Anopheles maculatus | reverse complement strand
CACAGTTGTCCAAGACCAAGCGTCCGTTAGCTTTCTTTCCTTCCATCTATTGCCGATTCGGTTTGTGTGCGCGTATCCTGTGAACTTTGTAACGCACACGAAAGAACCTTTGCATCAGACAGTTTTATGTGGTTGCGCCAATTCTTGAGGCCGTTTAATCTGTTGTTTCTCGCCTCACACGAGAAGCGCGCACCAGAGTAGCGCGCAAAGATGAAAGACAGCTGGGAATTTAAAGATTCACGTCTTGTGCAGCGTCATTGCTGCAGTACCGAATGTTGAGGACGGCGCTGGAGTATGCGCGCGTATGGGTGTAGGCTCTCGGTAAGGTTGATACACTTTGTTGCGATTTTATTGCAGTTTTAAATAGCTTTCTTGATGTGTTTTTGTGTTTTCTTTCGCCCGGGGTTTGTTTCGCTTGCACCGTCCGTTCTTCTGTGTGGTGATCACTGATTTGAGCTGTTTTTGCAACGCGAAAGCGAAAACTGGGAAATAGAAAATGAAACCAAATCCCTTTTGGGGGAAGATTTGCTTGGGAGAATCGAGAAGGTCGGCAGAAATAATGTGATGTTGTTTACTTCTTTATTGTTGCTACATGCTGAGGAGGGTTTATTAAGTTTCCATCGATTCGCGTAAAAATGTTTACTGGTCCCAAGATGTTGTTCTCTTCTTAAGTGTGAGGAATTCCCACAGCTGCAAAAGTGTGTTCTTCGTACTTCCATTTCATCGCTTGTAGGCTATATTCGATTCATATTTGTCTATGTAAATTCACGTTATTAACATGGTATTAATGATTGACCAGGAGAAACATGATACACTTCCGCTGTTGAAGTTTTAATATGTATAGTTAGATATTCTACTTTTGAAATAAGCATTTACCATATGGCACAATGATGTGAAGTCAAAAGACATGTGCCATAAATTCTCACTTGAGTGTAAATACCTCATTGGGCGAGCCTAATCGATGTACACCGTACCGTATGCCCAAAGCGGGAAAAAAATCCACGTTTTTTCGTGGAGTCTCCTGCAACGACTCTTTCGTCGGGGGGTCATTTACCCCTCGCGGTGCGAAAGGGCTACAGTTATTATGATAATTTGTGGCACAATACTGGCTCTGGTTCACACGCCGACAGTATCCTTACATGCCCTCCTGCTTGAGCTGTGTGAGACAGTGGTTCCCCCACGTCGATTGTCTACGATCACGCTTCTGTGTGTTTGATAAGGGGAAGGTGGATGTCTACGCATGACAGAAAAGCCACACAGACACTCAAAAAATGTACCCAACAACCGGGAACAAAACCGCAGTCCCAGTACACAGTAGCAGAGCACCATCTGCTGTCAAGATCGTAGCGCCTATGTGTATGCATTTTCAAGCTTGTCAAGCGATTTCGTAGAGGTTCCTTGTCGTTTGTCTCCCTGAGTGCATGGACACGGTTTCGCTACGGTGGCATTATGATGATAGTTTTTCCAAATGTTTCCAAGGCTCCGGAAGGACATGTGTGATAGCGACCGAAAATGCATGATCGTGTGCAGTGTAGTGTGTAGAACCTGGGATCGCACGTACGCTCGGCAAGGGGGTCATGATCCTTTTTTTCTTTTGTATTTGTCTGTCCGTCTGTCTGTCTCTATCGTCATAAAACCCGTAGTTCGGGAGGACGAAGTTGGTATGCTTTTAGAAAAGGGGGTCAGAAACCAACCAGTGAACATCTGTTTTCCGAAACAGAGAGAAAAAAAACTTTGGAAGAGTCGGTAGAGGCGACGGCAACAAAAGCATGCCATAGACCCGTAACCTATGCGAAGCTGTTGAATGTGTTCCGTGTGTCATAATGGTCGTTTTTTGTGTGCTGTAGTTGTCAAGCTTAAAATGAACGTGTATGTGTTGCTTGAGGTATGTGAAAAATGTGCTTGTATTCGTGTGTTAGCATGCAGACTTGCGTTATAAACATGCTAGAAAAAAGATTCGAACAATTGTTTGTAGTTTACATGTGCTTCTCGTACGAATTGTGGCTTAAAATGGATTAAATAAAAGGATAAAGGTAACTTTGGAGGAAGCATACGGCTAACGCGCTTGACAATTTGACGTTTGACGTTCGCGTGTGACGTATGTGGACCAGTTACGTCGTAACGCTCGGGCGTTCTGTATTGTTATTGAACGATTTTTTTAAACACCCTCCTACCGGTTGGAACGATGAACTTGGTCTACGTTGGAAGCGTTGAGTAGGTTTCGTTGTTACGTTTTCGTTGTTATTCACCACCGCAAACACATCCATGCACACGTATCGTTTGGGATCGGGGTCCATTCATGCTGCAATATGCAACAGCGTTAGTCGCAGCCGTCGTTCCACTCTTCGCATCTATATAGCGCCCCTCATGTACTCGATGCGTGATAGTATGCTATACCGCACAAAAGAGCCACCCATACGCTCGAAACATTTGTGCGATTCAGTGTGCTTTATTTGTCTGGTTTTTATTTTTATTTTCAAGCGCTCTCTGTTAGTGTTTGAAAATCGAACATTTCATTAAAATGGGATAAATCATTCCAAACTCCTCAGCACAATCCAGGCAGCTTGTGTTGCACTCGTGACATCCCGGTGCAAGCTGTGCATTGTTTTACCTTTATCCTATTGTAACAGGGGTATGTTAGATGTGTATAATCGTGCGACGGGGGTTGCTGGCGTCCCGAAGTATGGGGGCCGAACGTATTTTGTGCGAACAATTCGGGGCGTTGGTGCTCGCCCGATCGTAGCGGAACATTATGGAGTTTTTCGCATTGTGAAAAGCGCCACATTGCGGGAGAGACGGTGCTGAAGGGGGGAGCAGTTGGTGAATGCAAGGGCAGGGCTAATGTTTCTTGTTCGCTTTTAAGCCTCCATATGGTTGATCATGTAGTAGCGGAGGGATAATGAGTGGTCGGGAAGAGAAGGCAAACGGTAGCGCACATGTGTTCTGTTTTGTGCGATTCTAGAACACAGCGTTCAGGATTGTCGAACTTAGAATTAATTCCAACCTGGGATGTGTATTTAAAATTTAATTTAACAAATCATTAAAGAAGTGTTGTGGTCTTTCTAACTCGTTCGGTCAATGTTATTTACATACCTCCTTACGTGCTTATCTGCCGCTAAAATCGATTCGCGGACTTCGTCAGTTGCAGAAGTTCTTGAAACTGCTCCTCGTCCATCTCAGTTTGGGCCTATCATGTTTCCTCTATCTGTTCAATGTTGGTGGTCTGTTAAGCTATCACATCTTCAATTTAGTCTATAGTCAATAATTCTAGTCAGAAGTACAAGATTTACTTTGGCACATCACAGCTATAAACGTAGACAACCCTGCTCGTAAGCATGCCGAATCCATCCGCATGGTTTTAAACCCGCGTGTGCTATGCTGTGCACGCATGGTGTGTGTTTACGCTAGTGTCGGTGTGTGCGCACACAAAAGATTTTATGTCTCGGTTGTTCGTTCTCCTGCTCACACCACCACCAATGTTATTAGTTTTGGAAGCGGCATCCCTCGATCATATGTTAAGATCCCGTTTGACTGACGGGAAAATGTGCAAGATTTGTAGATCGGAATAAACTATGATGCCTTGTGCTCTCTCAAGTCTTGACCATCGTGTTCCGACTGTACACTGCTAATTATTGCGGGATCTCAGCAACCGTGCCCTCTTACGCTTTACTACTGTCCTTTACCCTCCAAATGCACGGTGTGTGCGATATGTTAGTAAGCAACGAATAGTTAATCTCCGCTCGGAACTTTATGCTCGCTGATAGTGATAAAAATCAAAATAACACGAAGCAGCCCGAGCACACAGCTCCCCACAACTTCATAAATCGCAACCACAACGCATTCCGTTCGTAAAAAGGGGGGAAATGGAAGGCAGGCTACGATGTGGCACGCGTAACATTGGCACTCTCGACCATTGGCTTTAATGTAATTTCTTTTTAGTTTCGGATCAACGCGAAGAAACGGTTTTTGGTTGGCCGTTGGCCGAACTTACTCTAACCCCACTGCGCCTGCTTTAGTCGGTTGTGATGGTGCTAACGTTCCGAGCCGGGGTTTACGCTCGAACCCGTGCTCCGCTACTTCTGTATGCACATACATTTGGCTTCTCCGATGGTAATTATTGGCCTTTCGTTCACCTTGTCGCGCGAGCTGGGCACATCGGGGCGGAAACCCGACGAAACAGCGGCACGGAATATCGAAAAACGGGCCGCCACTTGGACACTTGGGTGATTTTGGTGGAATGGGCTAGAGTTGGGATGGGGCAGAGCGCAGTGTGTCGCGTCACTGTTTATCGGAATGACGGAATGCACGGCCAGCTGGAGGGTGGAAAGCAACCTACCAACATACCGAAAACCACGTGCCATCTAAAAAAGCGAGCACCAAAATTTAAGAGCTTGTTGTTGGGAGTTACGGACGACTTGTTGGAGATTTTTTTTTCTTCAATAGCTCCCCTACTTCTTTGGGGAAGGAAATTAGAGCTGATTTTCTCGATCCATAAAGCTTTGGCTTGGCGTTTTTGGAGACTTGGTCGTGTTTGGGGGGAAAAGCTGGATCCTTGATTTTGGAGCAAACACGGTGGGAAATAAAGGTCCAGATTACGAGAGTACGAGAGGGTACCGCCGAGAGGGTGGTCGAGAGGCAATTTAGGCGAGAGTATATTTGGGATTTGATTTGATTAACACGTGTTCGGGGTACACGTTTTGGTGTTGATTTAGCTGGTTGGTGTAGTGCCTAGAGTTTTATTAGGTGAGATCGTTTCGTTGTTCGAAACAATGGTGACAATTGTACTCGCTTGGTTTTTATAGGTACTAAACAAACATGTTTGTTAGGTTTGTACAATTCTTTTGAATACTTGTCGAAACTTTTGGATATACTTAATAAATAGTTTGAAGACCATATAAAATGAGCCATTTTAAAGAAAGGTTATGTGTATTAAATTCTTCATAGACGCAATACATCAAACAACACCAACCTACAGTATAAAACTGTGACACTTTGCTCAATAGTTGCCTTGGCTTCTCTTCTATTTCTTCCTCATTAACAACAAAGTGTATCTAGTGGTCGTAGTATTGATTCGATGCCTTTATTTCACGACCGGCACTCGGTACACTTGGGTGCCACGAGAGAAGCATCATCAGCGCATCCCTCGGCACTTCGGAACAAAAGGGTTGCATTTGTCAGCATTAGGCCGGGTTCATCAAACAGCTGAGAGCGAATGAAAGCGGGAGCTATACATATTTCGTAGATACAGCACGCTGAAGTCCTCTCGTTCCACGCGACGAAAGTGTATCCTTTCAGTCGCATCCTTTTGTGTTCGGGCACTTGTCGTTTTGCAAGTGCAAGGTAGCGAGGAGCGCAGTGATTCCACTATCGCGTACAGTTCCTTTAGGCTAAAACGAACTGAAGAAACAGGGAGGAAGGTAAGGAAAGGTATGGCGTGTATGACAGGATCTTCAAGGATATTTGCTGAACGGTGCAAGTTGCAGCAGACGATAGCTAGAGAGAAAGAGAGCGTGTTAGAATGAAAGCGTTGGTGAAATATCGATTGGTCTTTTTTGTATTTTTTGTTGTTGCGCCCTCATTTTCCATTCCTTTCCGTGTGTAAGCTCTGGTCGAGATGTTCTTACTCTTGGAGGACGACGACGACGACGACGACGTTGCTGTAACGGTAAGCACCGGATGCTGGCTTCTGATGTCGATGATGATGGTGCTTGAAAACAGAAGAATTGCTCATTCAACATATTGTCAAGAGGAAATTGAATAATTCGACGCAAGGTTTTTCCCTGGTTTGTGGTCGATCCTGGAAATGGAAATTACAAAAGAACTCCATGGAGAAGGTGGTGGTGGTGGTGCAGAAAAGAGGTGGTGGTTTGAGCAGGAGTGTGTGAAAGTGAAGCGAATCGAATGATTCATTCGCCCTTTTCTCGACCCGGCTGATCCGTTCATAAAATTGTGCGATTTCTTGCCCGCAGATGAAGGAGCTTAGCCCTTCAAATGCTCAAAAAAAGCGTACAAGAAGAGGGCAGAAAAGGGTCATATCGGAGAAATGTTTACGTCTGCTGATGTATGTATTATTGGGGCTTGTTTTAGTTATATTCCTCCCATGATCGCGGGTGACTTTCGCGCCGAGTTTTGGGTCGAGAGTTGAGAGATCCGAGCGAGGATTTGAAAAGAGAAATTACAGAAAAACAAAAACGAAAATGGAACGACGACGGCAGTGGAATGAATTCCGCGTGCGCCCCCTTCAGTATGCAGCTTTAGCTCGATGGGGGTACCCGGTTTTCGGATACCGAGAGTGCAACGGCTTTTCTTCGGCGTGTTGGATTTGTCGGTGGGAGAAGAAAAAAACTTCATGAAAACTCCCATTATGGTGCGCTGGCAAGGAATCGGTTTTTCGAGCTGAAATGGAAGTGAAATTCTCTGCGTTTTATGATCCTGCTTTTGTTTCGTGAATTTTCTTCACCGAAAATGTGCCTCCCAGTTTTTCTGGAGCTGTTTTTTTCCTGCAGCCGATGGTCCGTAGAAAGAGATGAACATGGGGGAAGGTAGAGATGGCGAAGGTGAGCAGGAAGTGGGAAGTAATCGCGAAAGCTGCGAATAATTTTCTCGTTAAAGATTTTCCAAACGCGTTTTCAGTTTTTCCTCTTGTTTCTGTGTGTCTGTGTAAGTGTGCATCGCCAAGTCAGTCATCATTCGGTCATTCGAATGTTTGCTTTTTTCGCCGTTGTCGTCTTTCGCGGTGGCCGTCGCACAACGACCGTTGGCCTGTTTGGTTTGCGGGTTGGTTGTGTTGGGCAACACGTGTTCCGACATGCGGTTTGGTTGTGCTGGCACGGGTCTTGCTGGGCGGAATAATGCTACAAATCCGAAGGTGGATTTCTTTGTGTAAAAATAGGTTTTGAAGCCGGGCAAAAGGGATCGAAAGTTTTGGGTAAGAAGTGAGCGGACCGTTGCGGGTGGTGTTTGTACGCGTTGCATATATTGGACCAAAACAAAACACAGTTTAAAACGTTGGAAAGGTGCAGACAAAATAAGCCAATCGGCAAGGAGTAAATACATTGGATAGCTTATTCTTGACTATTTGTTATCTTTAGAGATGTTGTGCAAAAACACATGTTTATGGGAGAAGAATATTGGATTATTGGAAATAATTTTATTTAAACCTTCCTCTAAGGAAATATATGGTTCTCATTTCAAATATTTTTAAACCTAACCCATAAAACAGTATCATAAATTTTATACAATCGCGTAAGAAAATGATTTATTTAAAATGTCCTTTAATGTCATAGACGTTCATGAAATAATCGTTTAAGATTTGCTAGTACAAAGCAATGCTAAACTCATTCTGTTAAAGTTACGTTAGGTTTATGTTTTTGTATCCTGCTGCTAGAGCTCGGAGATACCGTACCGACCAAGTTTGGCGTGAATTGAATTATTATCAAATTATCTCAAGGTTCGTTCATTTTTTTATAGCTCTCACACGAAAGGAGAGAAACTTTTTACTCACCTCAAAAGCATCTCTACGAAACTGTACCGTTCAAATAATCGGAAGATAAACTCTTGAAAGATGGGCAAAGTATCTTTGTTCTGTTTTGCTCTTGCTTAATTAGGCATTTGTATGCGGAAGTGCATTGATCGAGCGAAACCCCCAAGTGTAAGCCACGTGGAATGAGTAAGGACTCGGCTTCTTTTTTTTTTGTGTGTGTGCATGATTCCCTCACCGTTTGAGGATCTGGTTTAGCAACTGTCGCATGCTGTAATGATATTTTGAAGAGATACCTTTTCGCTGGAACGTAAGAAGAGGAACAATCTCACGTGCAGTAAATTACCGCAAGTTTCCTTTTTGTGTGCTCTTCTCCTCCACACGGTACATCCTTTACGTGACAACAGTCGCTAAACAAAAAAAAATACATCCACAAAAGTCTACCACGCTCTCTTCCCGTTCCACAAGGCTGCGGGTAGAAGAACACTCCATTGAATGGCCATCGAATCGTTCCTGATTTCCGATCGCTTTGTTCTGTTTTGCTCTTGCTTAATTAGGCATTTGTATGCGGAAGTGCATTGATCGAGCGAAACCCCCAAGTGTAAGCCACGTGGAATGAGTAAGGACTCGGCTTCTTTTTTTTTTGTGTGTGTGCATGATTCCCTCACCGTTTGAGGATCTGGTTTAGCAACTGTCGCATGCTGTAATGATATTTTGAAGAGATACCTTTTCGCTGGAACGTAAGAAGAGGAACAATCTCACGTGCAGTAAATTACCGCAAGTTTCCTTTTTGTGTGCTCTTCTCCTCCACACGGTACATCCTTTACGTGACAACAGTCGCTAAACAAAAAAAAATACATCCACAAAAGTCTACCACGCTCTCTTCCCGTTCCACAAGGCTGCGGGTAGAAGAACACTCCATTGAATGGCCATCGAATCGTTCCTGATTTCCGATCGGCAAGATACGTCACAGTTGCGGTCTCGTTGTTGGCGGAAGAAAGGTTTTAAATTTCATCGCTCCCGGTTCCCAAAATCGTGCCGGGTCGGGGTGAACGGTGCATCGTAAATTGATAAACCTCGCACACATTTTCTCAACAATATGGTTGGTGCGTTTTTGCTTTTTTCTTCTTGCGGTATGGGAAACAACGCACGTTTTTATTACGCGCTATCCTGACGATGGGACATAGGGGAATAAAGGTTCTCTTTCCAGTTCCGGTGGGTTGCGTTTTTTGTTGTTGTTGTTGTGCACCAGGTTCGCCGGGAAGTATCCTTTCCGGGTATCTCACACTCCCCAATATAAACACATACGCGTGTATGTGCACGCAATCGTGTGTGAAGGTTGATAATGTTGATCGGAAAACAGCAAGGGTGTGCGGGCGTAGCCTTCTTTCCGGTAAAGGTGCATTAAATACGGCAACGAGAATATCGAACCCGTCGTAATGATGGTCGAAAAGCGACGACGGCTCCCCGGGTCCATGCAGAGGTTAATATTTGATAACGCACGACCAGTTACACGTACGTGTGTGTTGAATACTCTCCGCAAAGTCGATCGTATTATTTGTCAGATTTTTCACGTCATCGGTAGCGGACGCTTCTCTTTCCACCTCCAGAACTTCTAGTGAAAGAGCTAGTGAGGGAAATAGGTGTTCCCGGTTCCTGATAGAAAGTGAATTTCGAAGGACAAATCCACAACAATACACCATCGATGTGTATGGTGTTGCCCGTGTCGCTATCAGCGTTGGTGCGAGGCTCAGTCGCACGGAGCAAATCGAATTAATGGAGTGCATAAAGGTCCTGATAAAGAGTATTCTAGCACCCTCCCCATACAGAGTGAGCGAACGGAACAATCATAAAAATACCCCAACGATGGTACCCCGAACGGCACAAGAACACCGGGTGTTTTTATGTGTGTGTGTGTGTTTGTGTGAGAGAGAGATGGTGCCGATGAGAATATGAAAAAAGGTAGCGTTCGAATAGAATACCTTCCGTCTAGGAGCACGATCACAAGGAAGGCTTTGTTCTACAAATAAAAGAATGGGGCCTACTGCTAGGAGAATGGAGATGCATAGAGAGAGAGAGAGAGGAGGAGTAAGTTTATCCGATGCTGATTAATCGACAGAACGTGCGGCAGTTCATGAGCTCTCGTTTCCATTCCCTCTTCTTGCACACTCCTTCCACAGCAAACCCAGGTAATGGGTCGCTGAGTTGTGGACATATTCCTTTTTCTTTCGTCGTCCCTTTTTCCCTGTCAAAGGTGACGGTTCTGGTGGCTAATATCCTGACAGCTGTTTCTGCGGCAGCATGCTCTCGGGTTCCCTTCTGCCACGGAGGTAAATGACCCAATTCGCACTGCGAGAGCGAGCCGGCTCAGTGACGAAAGGTCTCGGCGAAGGTCCCTTTAAATCGCTCTGCTAAAAGATATGCCCCGGATGTTCTGACTCGTGGGTAATTCCCAGTCATGAGGCATGGGTTTCTGGCTTTACCGGTGTTGAATCCAAGAATGGCAAAAAAAAACATGTCTACCGTCAAACGGGTGTCAGCTGAAGAACACACGTCATAAGAAGAGGGATAAGTGTTGTGCCGTTTATTCGCACATCCAGGGAACCCTGCTCATTCGAAAGCATGCATCGGGTTCGGAAGCCTCGAAAACATCTGGCTCGGCTGTCTCGCTGACTGTTCGTTGCTCCCGATTCGTTGCGTTTTCGAGACATTTAAACCCGGAGACCTGAAGGGAGGAATCCTTTTAAATACAGCCTATAGGTATGAGCCTTTTTGAGACATTCTTACTGTTTGTTGTGGAGGGGTTCTATTCGAAATAGTTTCTTCGCCCCGTACACTTCAAAAGAGGCAGGAAAAAAAAGGTTTCTTCTCAACTTAAAAGAAGCTAACCTCCAACGCGAGTGCATGTAATGCTTGAAATTGTTCCCCCACACAAAGAGAAAGCGTAGATTACGGCGAAGAGTGGTGGGTGTGTGTTAGGTCCCTTTGTGTAGTTTCTTTATGCCGTGTGTTGGTTCGGTGTTTCGTTCTGTTTTGACCGTTCGCTGATGCAAGCACGTTAGAATGTGTGCGTGTATAACCTTGGGCATTCGTGGAGTTTGCGTGTGTATGTGTGTCCGCGCGCGAGCGTGTGTGTGTGAGCGCGTTCCTTTGCCACAAAGGACGAATTGGAGGGAAAAGCAAAACGGAGGTAAAATTACCGGCCACGCCAAACGCGAAGGACTCTCCTCTAGGCCGACGAAAAAGGAAGCGAAGGGAAAATGTGACGCTGGTATATATGGAAGCACACAACCACACTGAAACATGCACACAATTATCCTATCGTGTAGTTGTTTATTACGGTTTGGTTTGATTTTTTTTGGGTTAGGTTCCAGGGCATATACTTCCAATAGGTTAGGCAGTTTGATTGTTGATATTAGCGTGGAGAAGGGTGCCTTTGCTTTTCCAACACTCTTGAGCTTGAGCTTTGCTACACTCAAACAGACGGCTGGTTTAAACATTACCGGTTGCACTATAAACAAGCATTAATACATACGCAAAAAGGGAAAAGGAGAGCTAAGGAGAAGGGGGACGTTCAAGATGGAAAGGATTTGCCGCGAAATGCATACAGTGTGTGTCATAAATTGTGGACGGAAATCGGCCCGTGTTCGTGTCATAAAATATTGTTCCGATCGCGTAGATTTGTACGCACACACAGATATGCACACATTTATCCCCAAATGCAGTGTGCATTCATCCGTAAGTGCAGCTGCAACAGTCGTAAGTGGCGAGTGCAACATGCAGTTGATGGCTCATAAAAGTTGCAGGCCTCTGTTTGACGTTGACGTTTGCGAGCGGGCACTGGCCAGCATCGGAAGCGGGTGCGTGCTGTCGGGTGGCAGTGTTGATAGGGTTGGAATTGTTCGAGCATAATGCATGCATGCACATTTTACGAAATGATACCTTATGATTATATTTTCTGGGAAACTAAAGGAAATTGTTTGCATGCTATAATGCATGCGGTGGTGATTGAGTTACATGGGAGGAAGAAGTATAAAAATTGTAGCCTTTGCATTTGTAAGCAGTCCCCACAGATGTCGTGCTATCGACACATGGAGGACACTCAAGGAACAACGACACACATCCATCGATAGTAGGGGTGGGTGCAAAGACACAGCGCTCACGGTAGATATCTGTGTACAATTTGTTTGAGCTTTGGGTTTTTTTTTATTTCTGCAATACCACCTTCAGAACGAACTCCAACTTAATTCAATGCAGGATCTTCGTTTATCTGCATAAATTATCCCAACCAATGTCGCAATCAACCGAGGGATGATGTTGCAGGTCGAGGGTTGTTGTGTGTAGGTTTGCAGCGTCATGGTTTCGTTTTTATGTCAGAAGAGAAAATGACGTCGCAGTGGAAGAGAGTGTACGAAGATGACGCCGTGGCACGCGTACGCTAGTCCTTTATCTTAGCGTCTTCGATGACATAGTTACTGCGTCACGATGCGTTGAAGGGTGGCTGGTTAGGAGTTAGAACGCAACACTGTTTCTTTTCGTACGTTGGGTGGGTTTTCCGAGGGGTAATGGCGTATTTGTGCAATGGCGCACTGTAGCTGGAGGTTGTAAATGCGTAAAAGTATCAAGTTTTGCGTTGTAGCTGTTGTACTTAAGCAAATTTATAGCGTCATAGCTCCACCTGTTTTTTGCACAAGCTGTGTACAGTGTCTAACGATTTATTTACATTTTTGAAATTGTCGTAAATGTTGTATTTAGCATTAAATGACTAAGTTTTCTGTATTATGCAGTTGTAGTCAGTGTGGTATTTCTCAAGCGGAAAACGTGATAAATTGTATCTCTGAAATCGAAAATCAATCTTAACAATACATGAACCTAACACTAATCTGCGTTAATGATGCGACTCTGTTAAGCAGAATCGCAGGACAATGGCGTCCTTCACAACGGAAGAAAAGACATTAAGCGCCATCAAGCACGGCTGGTACGATGGCGGTTGGGGTTTCGGATCATGAATGATATCCTGATCGTTTCGGCAGTGATTAATGGATGTTTAGTCCGTAGGCCTCATCACCTATCGACCAGGTCGACCAGGATTTGACGTCGATTGCCTTCAAGATGTGTGCAGCAGACATCGTCCGAAGCGTCGTGACTGCATGACGAAGTGATTTAACGAAATCACTTACCACAATAAGGTGGGACTCTAATCTCGGTTTTCCTCCCTGGGTAGGATTGCTGTCGTCCCAATCGCGTCCAGTATGGCAGCGTCCTTGTGGTACTATCAAGCACAAATTGTTCTCATCTTCATACAAACAAAAAAAGAATTGCTTGCAAAGCGGATTTTCAGCTGGTGGAAATTGCTTACGGGTGGGAGTGTTGATAATTCTTGATGATGCGAAGAAAATAATTAATTCTTCTCGATAGTCGTACTGGGGAATGTACCCAAACGAAGTTTGATTCTCTCCAAAGTTCTTCGGTCAATGTCATTTGCAGTTAAACGTATCGTGCGAGTCGTTTGTAAGTAGTAAAATTGAGCAAGTTCTAACTTCCAACAACTCTCCAACAAATTTACCCCCTAGTAGCAGCAGTGTTGGTTAGTAGATGCAAGAGGAGTTTCCTTCGATTGCTGATTGTGGTTCATAAATTACGCTCGACTTGACCTCGCCTGCATATGACTTGAAGAGAGATGGAAGGCATTGGATGGAGTGTTTTTCAACTGTTACACAGTACCTATAAAAGTCCTGTGCAACCTCAGTAACGGCCCAACATACAGTAAGGACGATGGTGAGAGATGGTGAACCCTCCGTATAATTGACGGCAGCATTTCGGTGTCACATGTGTGTGCACTGTGAACGAATGTCTGTGTCAGATTTTGGAGCAGATTCCACGTGAGGACTGCTGACCAACAACACCAGGCAAGGGAGCATCGCATGATGATAAATCGTTGCATCGTTTGATGTCGAGGTGGTCATTTTTTTTTGTGCTGACACCCTTCGTCCACTCATTCCCCGCCGTTCATTGTTATGGCTATTAGTCGTCCCATTAGTATCGCGGTTGCGTGTCCTGCGCTACTCGGGGACTTTGAACCGTCCATGGACTGTATGGCACCGAGGTAGCGTATGAGTGTGTGTGCATGTGTCGTTGATCAAAAAGCTGGGAATGTTCGCTCCTTCCCCAGCAGAGCATCCTGCAAAACCAGGAGGAACTGCTGAAATTGATTTGATTTATGAACGTGGACAGACAGTCACTATAGTGTGCGAGTGTGGCAAGTTCTAGCTGGCTACGTATGGCCTCTGCGTCTGTGTTATCCAATGAAAGCGAGATGCTCTCACCAGCCCCTATGAAGCCCGAACCTTTGCCGAAATGATTTGTAGTCGTAAAAAAGAGGCTCTCGTGTCCCGTGCACAAGCGAATCAATACGAGCAAGCAAGATTCGTGTCGAGCACGTGCAGTGGAATGTAAAGATTACACATTCCATTAGCTAAGAAAACAGCAGAAAGGTGCGAAAACACTCCTTCCAAGAGCGCATTCCAGCCGGGCAGAGTTCCGTTTCGTCCTCCAGCAAGGATGATGACAATGTTGTTATGAATTAGTTCTCAATTGCCGGAAATGGTCCCCGTTGTTCGCATTCCCTGCAGTAGAAAGAGCGAATGCATACACAGCTACTACAATTACTTACCCAGATGGGTTGGAATTTGTGTTCAGCTTTTTAATTTCGTTCGTTCACCATTTGCTAGCACCGCTGCCAGGTTGCTCCACGAAAGGTGGACAAGTTACGGCCGGTAGGAAAGGAATTTATAAAAATATAAAAATAACAACGTGTATAAAACACGTTTGTGTAGTGTGTAGTACTCCTCAAACGACTCCCTCGCACTTGGTGACGAACAGCAGTACCGGATGTGAAAATTAAACCCGAATGAAAATCGGTACCCTTGTGCGGAGGCGATGGCGCTCAAGCCGTGCTTAAACCTTGCATATCCGTTTCAGTTGAACGTCTCACAGCGGCGCACCAAATTATGCTCTGAGTGATTTTGATCGTTTATCGTATTTTGTATTTCTACTCTGTTTCCCCACGACGACGAATCTGCACATTGCTTTCTAGCTGTCCTTACAAAAATTAAAATTCACCCCTCGTCGTAACGTTTCCATGTGGCTGGCGCACGTTGTTAGTGTGCTTTGGTGGTGCTGTACTTGTTGGCTTCAAAGGGATATTTGTGTGTGTGTTGCTCCTAGCCGTCGGAGCAAAAAAGGAACGCCACGAAACGAAAGGGTTCAAGCATCCGAAAGCATAACTGGCCGGGGGTTGGTCGTAAAGTTCGTGTGCGATTTGTGAGTGCTCCGCGTGGCGTTGGCAGCGCACGAGTTCCGTCTGTGCTGGTGTGTAGTGGTACGATGCCAAATACGATGACAATTGCTGCCCTGGCCTTATACCCCATCTCTTTCTCTCGCGTACATCGGTTCGATGGCGTGCGCGTGGAAAACCTTGCTTGCCTTCAACCCTTGTGCTCGGACGAGAGTAAAATACGGGTTGCATAAAATGCACCAGCCGTGCGGGAGGCCAGACAGGAGATGGTGATGTGCAAGTACAGAACGAAACGAATAGCAGGGGAAGTTGCAACCAACACATGTACAAACAACCAAACCGAGGAAGGAAACCGGAGAGCATATAGACATAATTTCTATATGGTGTGGTGGTGGTGCAGTAGGTACGAGGATAGGCCGGAAAGGCACAAAAGCCAGGAGGACAGCTTTCAGGTTCTGTTTCAGGCACATTACGAGTAACGACGCGACGTAATGCTCTTCGGAAAACTCGTAACATCGTCCTTTCTGGTAGCGGTGTTGAGCGGCTGAGCGAAGGCACCGCCGAGTGTGTGCCATGGGAGTGTGGAATGTCCGCTTCGTTGTTGTTTTCTGTTTTGGGTGTAGTTTAAAGGGGCCGTTTACCCATCCCAACCTCCCGGGTTATTTACCTTCACCTTGTTGTGCTTCAATGCCTTAGTTAATATGAATAGAATGGAAAATGAATGGGAAAAATTTGACTAAAGAAAATTTGATTGTGTAAAATAGTCGCGCAACTCATAGGACCAGGTTAAAACACCTGACCACCCTTTGGACTAAAAAGGATGTAAGTTTCTTGCTAAATCCACGTGGTTTTGTTGTGAATGTGAAACGTTTCTCTGGGGTGGATTTGACCTCCGGTGTAGTTACATCGCGCTCCTTGCTGCCCCATTGAGAAACGTTGGCAAAGGAACAGAACCTTCGTCGGTGTATGGCTTCCCGTTTTTGACGCTGAAACTCCACGATGTAGCAATCTTCACCGGTTTCAGTGGACTAACACTTGACTGTTGATAAACTGTTTGCAGGCGGAAATGTCGAACGGTAAAGAGAACCGTTCTCGGCAGAAAAGTATTTCCCAGTCTAGGTCCTGATACCAGACCTCTATCGGTCCCGTTTCTCAGTGTCCTTTGGGGTGGACTGAAATTTGCCGGGAGCCAAGGGGGGCTACATGTGATGTCTAAATAGCCGTCGTGAATTATCCACCTCGAGCCACTCAACTGTGTGCTGTGGGATGGAAGAGGAGGCTTTCGGTCACGGCCGTACTCACACTACTGCATCTAATTATGGGATGGTATCGCTCAGAAGAACGTTGGAGGAACCCAAAGCACAGGGCGGTCGATGGCAATGTATGGCGTATATCTGTTGGTGAAGTTGATAAATTACATCCGATGACCTTTCGAATGGTGACCAGTTAGGTCGCTTCCGATTTCCGTTTCACCCATGCATGCCTCCGTCTGTGTCTTGGGTGCGTCTGACTGACCCTTTTTGCCACGCGTGATAGGATGTATTGTAAGCCTTTTAAAATAAAACATAAAAAAAACCATCCCCACTCTGCCAACAGCTAGAAAGAGTGGCAGCTCCGTTCAGAGTCTGCCGTACCAAAACAGCAGGGTTTCCGTGTTCCCGTGCAACTCCCTTGCGGTAGCGAGCTGTAAATGACGCAAACATTATCCGAGTGTTGAGAGAAAATTAATTATACGCGTACGCAGCTGCATACATGCGTAACGCGACGAATGCTGTTTATCCTTTTGATTCGGCTGAACATCGGACAGTAACCGGGGTATCATGCTGCGTGGTTGAGTTTGGGAGTCACAACACTCTAGAGAGATAGAGAAAAAAAGGCCCACACGAGAATGATTTTTCTGTTATAGCAAAAGGGACATATTATGATTGCCTTCCAAGACAATCTCTGTCACAGAGTTGATAGCATTATCTGGTTATTCAACTCTCTCAGGTGAGATGTAACGCGAAGGAGCATATTGTCACAGCTGCATCCCATGCAAGCATCATTCACTGTCAGCTGGTGAAGTTGTTGCAGATGGTCTTCTCGCTAGGTTCGCTCTGTATGTGTCATGCATTCACGCAGAGTCGTCAGCAAGATCCGATTCGGGTGAAGACATTTTCGGATTGCATATTTGGTATTGCATGGCTCGAAGGATTTGCTGTTGATGACGGTAAATCCCTTGTTCAGAATTCGATGTGCGGGAGCAGTAGTTTACGATTATTGCACTCGGGTTGGATGCAGTTCTTGATGTCGACGAATCTGTCTGTTGTTGGTGTTGTTGTCCACTGTTTCGAGATTTGGTTGAAATTCCTGTCCTTCGGTAAACGAGATATTTCCCATAGCGCATACATTGTTGGTTACTAGTGAGCGAGTGTTAGTTGTTCCTTTGGTGAACCTTGTATTCAGAAAATCCCTTACGCACGGAACATGGTGAACCTGTACCGAGATGCCATGCTCTAGCATCTTTTGTTGGTGGCTGTTTGTCACAAGATTTACGGTCATCGGGGCCAAAAGAGGAGGATCGTTCAATCGATTTTACTATACCATCTTCGATGGCATAAGTGAATTGTTGTTAGCTGGGCGAATTAAAATCCATAAATCAGTAGAGCGTGTATTATTCCCTACAGAACTTGCTTTGGTGTTAAGGTTCGTTGAAGTGTGAGCAGGAATCGGAATTCTCGCATTATTCGGTTGGCAGGAATTTTCAGTAAATTGATTGTGTTGCGCACGACCGTCATGGAATGGGATAAGGTATGTTTGGTGACATGTGGAATTACTTGTGGAGTAAGCCCTTCATCATAAAAAAGTGTGATATGAAGGCTCCAATTAATGTTATAAAAGAATCAGTATTCATTAAAGTCCTTCTTTCGGTTAAGCATAGTTTTCCACGTCCGCATTAAAGAAACGAGCATCTAATTTTGACACTTTTGTCCCTCACCAGACCATGTTGGACGACTAGTATTAATGCGTTCTTGTCGAGGTGTTATCTTTGCCTTTTCGCTACATTAATTCGCTCACAGAATTTGAGGGTGGTTTACTTTTGGTCTCTTTGAAACCTTGGGCATTCCGAACTGTGGTAGACAGGGAAGTGGGTATAATCGAGTCTGCTGCTCTGTCTCATCCCGGAAACATCATCGGGAATATTACAAACGATGAAGCGTCATCGTTGTAGCGCTAATGTCTGGCGGCGTTGGTTGGATTTGAGCAATTCTTTTAAAGGCTTAGAATTCAGCTCCAGCGTGCGCCTAACTGACTTGAAACGGAAAGTTAACGAGAGTGGCATTAAATATAATTTCATCATAATGCTCGTGAATCGTTCGTACGACGAACAGGCAGGATGGATGAAGCAAAAAAGGACAGTAAAAGACCGATGTTGGGTTCGCTTTTTTAGTACAAGTTTGAAGGTTATGAAAGCGTCAGTACCGCGGTCACATGATTGCCTCAGTTGGTTGGCTTAAACGTTGATAAAATACAACAATTAAGGCACGTTTACGGGGAACCGTTTTGCGTTGGGTTGTGGGTCTGTTCCGTGATCAAAATCAAAACTCCATCCCTTCACACAGAAGCCGGCATCGTTATTCCTTTCGGAGTTGCCCGTTCGTTTAGTATGCAGCCATGGTGGCGCGTCGCGCAAATGTCGTTCAGTTGTCAGTGATAAGAAAAACGGAGTGTCAGAAAAAAATGGAATAAAACAGACTAACAAAAAAAAATCCCAGCATTTTTTGTTTGCTGTTGTTTCGAATGAAGCACATTTTTAACTTCTCTTCGGGGAGGTACATTCTAGGAGGAAAACATTTGTGTTTGTGATGTTATTGGGCAGGGGCGCAAATACTCGCAGTACTCGAACGTCCTTCCATTGCCTGCGATCGGGGAGAGTAGGAAAAACTGGACTGACGTTTTGGAAAAAAGTGCAATCAATGTGATGAACGTGTTTGGAAATTGTAAACCACACCGGCGTGTCGGGAAGTTGGCGGCCTATCTTTCGGGCGCACCGAGAGTACCGAGAAGTATCGTGAAACGGAACCAATCGGTTAAGGCTTCCTGGCGCTAGTGAAGGTTCCCGTGGGCTTTCTCAGTTTAGAGTATTTCATTTTTTCCGGTGTGTCGTTGTGCATCGAGGGAGCAAAATTTAAATGAAAGCCTGCCGTTTCCTGTACCGCCATCGGTTCCTCTATTCGCCATCAACACGCAACTGTCATCAGCAGAAAATGTGAGCGAGTGAGAGTGAAACTCGAAGGTGAGGGAGGAGGAGGTAATGGATGATGCCGACCGATGACAATGTCGACGATGATAGATAGGCGGTCGAATGTGTGAGTGAGACAGTTTTTAAAATAGTTATTTTAGTGCGGAAGACCGAAGGAAGCCCACGAGGTGCAATCAACCGTGGCTGAACGGTGTACCATCCGGTTTCCGGACAAACGTTACCCTCGGAACCGTAATATCGAATGTGTGTGTGTATATCTGCTTGTGTTTATGCTTGCTGGAACAAGGTGATTCCAACAAAGGGTTCAATATAATTTATGAAGGCTTCTGGGGTTCTCTGCATGGGTTCATATCATTAACACACAAAACTGTTCCAGACCACCAAGTAGCCTGGTGACACCAGACGGTCAATGGAAGGGCGATCGTTCAAAAACTGGTGGGGTGGAAAGTGATTGAAAAGCAAACCCAACGCCAGGTATTGTTTTTTATCAACTCCATTTTGATGCAAAAGGAAAAAAAAATCCCAATATCATTTATGAACTCCATAGGTTCATGTGAAACGTTGGGCTCGCTCCACAGCAGCAGTTCGTAAAATGTAATGTTTGACAGGCCGAAGAAGGAAAGCGTTTAAACCTTGATATAGCGCACTTGTAGTGGTACGATATTCAATTGCCCAGGACCCATTGTTCTGGCTTCTGCACGGTTGACCAAACTTTCGATAGTTTCGACATCGGGTTTTGGTGCGGACGAGAGTGAGTGCGTCGCACGAGCCATTCGTATACGCCCGTGTGTATTGGAGTTGGGTAAGTTTGAGAACGGATGCGTGGAGTGCGCCTGCTTTATCCATTTTGTCGCTTTGTTCGGTACCGCTTTGAAAGGAAATAAAAAAAAGTAACGAAAAATAGAATTGGTACGAGTTCTCATGCGTGAAGAGTTAATTTGAAGAGGCGAATGTCGATCGTTTGTCTGGCGAGGGAAGTTAATCGGTTTGGGAAGCGAATGGACTCGTTTCGGTGTGCAGTGATTGCATTGATTTGGAGCTATGTGTAGAAATATACTTCGTATGCTCTCCATGCTCTAAGTATTTGGTTAGTTTTTAGCAGTCTTCGGACATTAGCTCTGGTCCACGTCATGGATATCTCGTTTGGTGTTTAGTGGTCGTAGTAGTTCATGGGTCGAGGGAATAAAACTACCTGTGTGTGCTTTAAATCGAACAGTTATAAGCCAGTATTCTTTACAAAGAGATCCGTGCGCATAGTCCAACGCTATAGAACAGACCAAACCGACATAAAAAAACTATACCTTGTACAAGTACACCACAACTCCAACAAATACTCCGGGCGGAAGTATCGAATTCATAAACTTGATTCACCTTCCGTTTTACCGTGGAGGCATAAGAACGAAGGAGTCTCGTTGCATTTGTCCACTCGCATAAACTGGGTCCCTCTTTTACTAAACACTCTACCTGTGGGGTGAAGAAAACTTGTCGTCAAAAGGGAAGAAGTAGAATTTAAGCAGTATATTAAAAATACTTTGAAACATACGCGATTCAGCAGACGAATGTCTTCCTTCTTAAATGTTTGTAGCAGCCACATAGGTGGTGTACAAAGAGCAGAACAAAAAAAATTAAAAGATATCAAATTACCTTCCAGGGGTATTTGTGGGTGCTTTACGATGGCTATCAGTTGCCGTCTTTCAACAAAAGTGTTGTCTCCTTGTTTATGCGCTCTGTACGTCGGAGGGCGTGTTGTCGAACTGTCCTGTCCATACGCTTCAAGAGGTTTATGCATAAAAGTCATTCGCTGTTTGTTCTCTGCCTCCGTTTGCACTATCTTGGTGGTTTCTTTGGTATTGGGTGCTACTTTTTAGGGCATTGTGTTGTGTGCAGTTCAGTAGCAGTATGGCTGTTTATAATTTATGTTTGTAGCAAGGCTCCCTTTCAATTCACGGCGTAAAGTTTCAACAAACGGCAGAATGGGACATACCTTGGGGTTGATACCGAATTTCTCATAAGGGTTATTTTGTGTTTTAAGATAAAGTCATTTGCATTTCATTGTACAAACAAAATGTTCATTGTAGACACATTAGTATACATATTGCACGTTTGTCTAATTAGAGTTTTGTTTGTTTTCTCTCTTGTTTTGTTTGCAGACAGTACCTCCAGCTTCAGAGGACAAACAGTAGCGTGTTGTGAGTTTTGCGAAACAGCGCTAATCGGCGACTAAAACGCAAAAAAAACGCGTACAGCGTTGAAGAATATTATAAGAATAACAGACCAGCAGATTTGCTGGAAAGGGCAGAAAAGCTGGATTACAAAATGCTGATGCAGGTGTCCCCGGATGCGGCTGATGCCGCATTGGCGTTGGTGCAATCGAGCGGTACGGGTACGACGACGTCATCACAGAGCGCACAGAAGGATACGACCTGGACGAAACTGTTCGTTGGCGGTTTGCCGTACCATACGACCGACAAGAGTCTGCGGGAACACTTTAGCGTATATGGCGATATTGAAGAGGCCGTTGTGATAACCGACCGCACGACGAACAAAAGTCGTGGTTATGGATTCGTAAGTGTTGCCATTGGACAGAGCGGGGAAGGTTTTTGATGCTTTTTATTCTCACAAACACACGATACGATTCTGTCTCTCAATCATTGCAGGTGATTATGGGTGATAGACTGAGTGCCGAGCGTGCCTGCAAGGAACCGAACCCGATCATTGATGGCAGGAAAGCAAACGTAAATCTCGCGATACTGGGCGCCAAACCACGGGGCAATGCATCACAAGGTGAGCACGTGTGTGTCCATTAGGAAAATGAATCGTTGTGTGATGTTTGCGTCGCGTGTTGAATGCGGTCTCTGTAGCTTGGCCATCAGTTAGGGCGCAATTCATGCGCATCTCTTCTCCCGGATTAAATCACTGAAGGTGCGATGGCTTTTAGGCAAATGGCTGTAAAGAAGGTGCAACAAGAGTTAACGCTTGACGCAATTTGCCACCGATACTAGCACCCGCAAAACTGTCTAGAGGAGTGGTAAAGTTCGTCTGCAACATGAAATGAAGTTGGTTGTTTGTGTGCTGTCTTTCTTACCTTTTCCATAGGGTTTAATGTTTTTGTTACACTCAGATTATTACCCTTCGATGGGCGCGATGAAAAGCAGCACTAGCGAGAGAGAGAGTGTCAATCTTCGCCTTCGACTCTACTGTTGTACAGGTCCGGGAATGCAAGTAGTATACCAAACTCACCAGTCTTTGCAAGTTCTATTAGACAGAACCGTTGAAAACGAGGCTTGTTTTTTTTGCGCCTGTCTTGACGTGCTGAAGCGATGTTCAGTTTTCCTCAGTTCTCCTCAGTCTGTTAGTTTCTTTGCCCCGTCTCCCTTTCGGTTCCGGATACGTCAGCTGTCAAGCGAAGTTTCGAAGCTCGGACGGGAAATCGGCTGTCGGGTTGAGTAAAGCGCAACCGATGACAGAAGTCATTGCAAACGAGCACCAACAGCGAGTAAACAAATCATTAAAGTAAATCAATTTTTTCCACATTTCTGCCTTGCTTTGTGTCGAGGTCAGGCAGCACGATGGGGATCTGGGTTTTATTTTGTTAGTTACGCTCGGCAGCCACTGCTCGACCGTGTGATAGTGTTGGTGTCGGTGAGCAAGGTTCATTCGCTGGCTGTTGTTGTTCTAACACGGCTTGCTGTTGTGGTGCTGTACTTTGCGTCGTCTCAGTCGTTGAATGTTGGTATCGCTACGTAAACATTGACGTGTAAAATGACGTGCCATGGCGAATAAGCTTTGTGGTATTGATTAGTGTAGCCGAAGCGGTGGATTCATTAGACAATCCACGTGCGCTCTCCGTTGCTGTGACGATGAGCACGGAAATGCAATTTTAATGAGCACCTAAAACACAGCATGATTGACCGTGTTTTGCAATCACTTTGATTTCGCACCACGGTTCCTTGCAGTTAGTGTACAATGAGGTTTGTTATTGAACGGAATTCAGTTGATCTTATCAGTTGATTTTGCTTAAGGTGTCCCGTTTAGTTTAGTTTGATGATTGATTTTGTCCTTGCTCCTACTAACCGTTCTAGCCGTTTGTTTGACGTATTTTTATTGTTTGCTGGTTTCGTTTTGTTTCAGGATATCCGTACGCCACGACAGGACTGCGGACGGCTGGCTATCCAGTGATACCGGGACAGTTCGGGTAAGTGTTTTGTTTTGCTGGAAGTGCATCTGTGTTCTTCTACCACTACTACCCGTTCTTTCGTCACTTCCTTGTGTATTTGTCCTCGAAAAATACCCTATTCCTTCTCTATCTTTCTCTCTCTCTCTGACTTTAATTTTCCTGTGTAAAGCCAAATCTGTCCGCCAAATGGCATCATCAGCAATATGAGGAGGGTTTGGGTGTTTGGTTGTTTGAAATGAAGTGAATGATCGTTTCAATGTTTGCTTTTGAAATATGGACAGGCGAAAAGGGTAGTGGGGGGACATACGATATTTGTAGTTTGACATAACTAAAGGCAGATGATTGGCTCCTTGCCGTTGAGAACATTGAATTACTAGTTAATTGAAGATACAATAAGACCTAAAAAGCCTTTAGGTTTCAGCATTAGCTTAATACGGAAAAGAACTTCCTTCCTTTTTCCTTTTTGTGTTCGGTTAAGAGTCATCATTGCTAAAGATGTTGCGGACCTGATCTCATAATCTACCATGGATGGAGACGCCTGGTGTCCCATTCCTGAAACGCGTTAGTTTCAGAACAACAATCGTCAAAATTAGTGTTTACCAACGGGCATTCGGACATTTACTGCACTTCCATGTGCAATATGTTTGCAAGTAGTTGTTACGCGACCGAACGTTACCGAACAGAGATCTCTTTGGCAATCTTTATCGTACACTGCGCGCATACACGTTACGCCGCGGTGTTATCCTATAAATAGGCACATAGTTTTCCAAACTTTTCCTATTCATCTTTCTCACCGGCTCTCTCTCTCTCTCTCTCTCTGTTGCGCATTCAGTCGCAATGGGTAGTAGATATATTCTTACACATTTCCGTAGGCTGAATGCAATGAAAAAGCAACAGGGCAGTTCTAACTACCATCGCCGTGCAACTGTCGTAGATCGAGTGGGAATAAATTTCCTAAACGAGTGATCGTGCACGTATGCTAGTATGTTCCGACTCCGTTACGGAATCGGTTGAAGACAGCCGAGGACCGTTAATTAAGCCTCTTGTCACTGGCGCATATCAGGGCAGTTCTAACTACCATCGCCGTGCAACTGTCGTAGATCGAGTGGGAATAAATTTCCTAAACGAGTGATCGTGCACGTATGCTAGTATGTTCCGACTCCGTTACGGAATCGGTTGAAGACAGCCGAGGACCGTTAATTAAGCCTCTTGTCACTGGCGCATATGTCACCGGTCTCGGGATAGTGTCGTTCCTCGCTGTGCTGCGGAATCAGACTTTCCCACTGCTGTCCAAATGGATAGCGGACGGTTTTGCTTGTGCTTGTGTACACTATATTTCTGTAGACCACGACTCAAAAGATTGATTGCGATTTTTATTTAGAAATCTTCACAGCCACATTGGTGACTGCGACTGGTGAACTTTTAATGTCGAAGGACTTGCGTTTCGTCATTTCGATCTATTCGAGGCGAATCACTTATTGGCTTTTAATGAAAATAATAAATGGTTTTTGCGTGAGGCTGATTTCATCATTTGGAGTGGAGCATTACTTCTTTTCTGTTGGGATAAGAATCGGCTTGCGTTTGCTTTCGATTCTCGTGTTGCAAACGAGAACACAGGAACACGCACAGTCAGAGCCGGGTCATATGCGGTATTTATTTCCTGTGTAATATCCACTGTTTCATCTCTTCTCCTCTTCTCTACCATCCATTTTCCCTGTGTTTTTGTTTGCAGCCCTCGCTTGGCAGATTGAGAAAAGCTCTCGACGAATCTCTCTCCAGTTGTGTATTGGCCGCATCTTCGGTGCACTGCAGGCAATTCCGTTCCAACGTCCGTCCAGTCGGCCCGAGAGGTTCATGTAATTTCTGAAAAGCGAGCGAGAGTGGTTGTTTTTGTTTTGCGTTGGCAGAGTTTTTGCAGTTTTTTTTTGTTTTTACCGTGTTTTGTTGTGTTTTTAGTTGTTTTTGCGTTTTATTTTACCTGTGTTTTTTTTATTCTTCTCTTTCATGTATGTGTTTTCTCTACTTTGCATACAGTTTCCTTCGATTCGCTATCTCTTTCAAATTGTCTGAGCAGTTTCCTTCGATTCGCTATCTCTTTCATATTGTTTGAAGTGTTTGTTTTTGGTTTGTTTCTGTTTTAGAGGTTTCCTCTTATTTTTATTCCATCTTTGCGTGCAGTGATACGGTTTTTAGTTTTTGTATATTTTAGAGCTGTTGTTTCTTTGTTTTTAGATGTGTTTTTTTTTGTTCTTGTGAAATTCACTTTCTCGTCTCATGTCTCGTTGAGTTTGATATCCGGGTTGGGCTTTTTATATGTTTTCCTGAAACACGCCACAAGGCTAATCTTTGAATAGCATTTTTTCGGTATTTATTTCCTGTGTAATATCCACTGTTTCATCTCTTCTCCTCTTCTCTACCATCCATTTTCCCTGTGTTTTTGTTTGCAGCCCTCGCTTGGCAGATTGAGAAAAGCTCTCGACGAATCTCTCTCCAGTTGTGTATTGGCCGCATCTTCGGTGCACTGCAGGCAATTCCGTTCCAACGTCCGTCCAGTCGGCCCGAGAGGTTCATGTAATTTCTGAAAAGCGAGCGAGAGTGGTTGTTTTTGTTTTGCGTTGGCAGAGTTTTTGCAGTTTTTTTTTGTTTTTACCGTGTTTTGTTGTGTTTTTAGTTGTTTTTGCGTTTTATTTTACCTGTGTTTTTTTTATTCTTCTCTTTCATGTATGTGTTTTCTCTACTTTGCATACAGTTTCCTTCGATTCGCTATCTCTTTCATATTGTTTGAAGTGTTTGTTTTTGGTTTGTTTCTGTTTTAGAGGTTTCCTCTTATTTTTATTCCATCTTTGCGTGCAGTGATACGGTTTTTAGTTTTTGTATATTTTAGAGCTGTTGTTTCTTTGTTTTTAGATGTGTTTTTTTTTGTTCTTGTGAAATTCACTTTCTCGTCTCATGTCTCGTTGAGTTTGATATCCGGGTTGGGCTTTTTATATGTTTTCCTGAAACACGCCACAAGGCTAATCTTTGAATAGCATTTTTTTAATTTGCATTTTGTTACATTAAAATTGCAACTCCATCTCAAACTGTGCACACCTTTCCAGCTATCCCACACACACACTCAGACAATTTCACGTGTTTGACTTTTTACATTTGGCATTTAACTGCACTTTCTAAACTACGGGTGCGTGGATTGGGTCGCGAGTAAACGGGATTGGTGGTCCGTTTTTGTGTGCGAGTGAGTGAGTGTGTTTTGTTCCCTCTGTCGCTAGCTATTCATGAGTTTTCATTGCGATAGTTTTTGGTTTTATTTGGTGCGTTTTCAAACCGAAATCCATCCTTGTGTTCCTTTTTTTTTTCTCACAATCAGGTTACCGCCCGGGTGGTGAGCTCTCTGGTGGTACGTGTTGCATTCGTACGTTATGTTCCCTCTGCTGCACACCTCTAACATCATCCCCTGGTCACGGCGCGGCCACTCGCGCCTTGGGGAGGAGGGAAAATGTGCGCTTTCGATGAACAATTCATGTGCTTCGCCACTTTTCTCCCCTTTCCCCATCTCCCGCCCGGCTCGGCCCCTACCCCACACATACACAAAGACACATATTGTGAACCTCCTGCCGTGTGTCAACGTCGCCGTCGTCGCTGTCGTGATTTATTCTACGCGCTACTCGTTGTGAGGTGAGAAGTGCGTTCGTTTGTGCGTGTGTGTGTGCAATCGATTTGGTTGTGTTTTTGTTGTTGTTGTTGCTCTTTTAGCGTGTGTGTGTGTGCGTGCGCGGGTGTCCCCATCGTGATCGTGTGGGTGTGCGTGTTGGTTGGTGTGGCGTGTGCGTGTGTGTGTGGTGTGTATTTTTTTTGTGGTTGTCACAGTGTGTTTCTCATTTTGTTTTCCATTTTTCACGGCGTTCCCGTTGCTCTGTTCAGTGTGTGTTGCGTTGCCGGGTTTGTTTTTGGAAGTAGTATCTAGTTCAACGTAGGTTTGTAACACAAACCAGTAGAAAACGATGCTACAGAGCAAAATGGGCAACAAGATCGTCAAATAAAATGGCCATGATTCACATTTCACCTCGTCCATGGGCCATGGTCTATTTAACACGAGTTGACCATAATCGGGGGAATGATGTGACGTGTCCGTTATGTGTGTGTGATCGGTGAACTTTTCCGGATGTTGGTATCGCACCACGCGCTTTATCGCGTGCCTTGCCACGCGGAACTAAAATTATTTTGATTGCGGTAAAATAAAATTTCGGCTGCTCGTTGCTTTTCATTGCAATTGCTTTCCACCAATCTGGCCGCGCCGTGTGCGCGCGTGTGTGTGTGTGGCAAGCCGTTACATGCCGGGCACAGGAATATGTTTGCATTTTGATGAGATCAGGCCACATGATCATGTTGCTCTCGGGTGAAATATAACATTAAGCCGGCGAATGGGTAATGGCACGTTGTGTTGCGTATGCAACTCGGATGTGCATCGGCAGAAGCGTCGGCCGAGTGAAATTTACTTTCACAAATTAGGGTTTTATCTTGATGACTGAGAAACAGCTTGTTTTGTGTGTTGTTTTGCATAAAATTAGTTAAAAAAAGTAAATCTTGCTTCATGTGATAATTCAAACACGGTTAAAAATCGTATAATCGTCC